>VDFB02252616.1:163328686-163581710 GCA_007258455.2 Sequoia sempervirens | reverse complement strand
AAGGTTGAGGGTAGAGGGTTGAGGGTTTAAGGGTAGAGGGATTAGGGTTGAGGGTAGAGAGTATTAGGTTGAGGTTAGAGGGTAGAGGGTTTAAGGGTAGATGGTTAAGGGTATAGGGTTTAGGTTTAAGGGTAGAGGGTAGAGGGTAAGGGTTCAAGGTAGAGGGAAGAGAGATAGAGAGGGAGGGAGTGGGAGAGAGGTAGAGGGTAGAAGGTAGAGGGTTTAATGGTTTAATGGTTAAGGGTAAAGGGTAGATGGTTAAGGGTACCTTGAACATAACTCCCCAAGGACATATGTCATCCTTGGATTGTTGACATGAAATGACCAATTAAAAGTTAGTTTCCATTTTCTCTCTCTTTTCTCATGTATCTCTTATATTTCTCTCATGCTCTCTTTCTTTATTCCTTTCTCTTTCAATCTCTATCTCAATCTCTCTCTCTCTCAATATCTATATATCTTAATTTTTCCCCTCCTCTCATTCTCTATCTTTTGATTTTTTCTCTCTTTATTAGCAGATAGGCTACATATATTGTGAGATTTGAGGTTGAAATAAGTCTGATGCCTACAAACCACTATTGAGTCATTGGAAAACAAGTTTCAACTTCCATTTAATGGTAAACCAACTACATTTTAATGGTAAAATCCTTTAAATATTAGTTAAAAGCCTCCAAAATCTCACTTTTCACAAAGGAGTCATATAAATATTGATTTGGAAACTAGCTGGGAAAATTCTATTTCCATTTGCAGTATTTTTTGTCAATTTTATGGCAACTTTCTTTTTTATTTGCATTGATTTATGTTTTAAATTTGTGTGCAAATATTTTATAATTAGATAATACTTAATTTCTTTAAAGAAAAAATCTAGATATGTCTAAATTTATTTCATTCCATTATTTAACACTTATTATTAATTGTTTAACTACACCACATGCAATTACAATTTGCAGCACATCCAAAATGCATACTCTCTAACATATTAACATACATTTAGTTTTCTATTAGTGTATTCCTTGAACCTCCTTTAGGTGCAAGTGCTAGTATACATACCTCTCTCTCTATAGAATTGTCTCCCCCTTTATAATAAATTTTCTACCTATAAGTGGAGTTGAAATTTCAAATGAAATCAAAGATTCTTGAACTTAAGAATTCCATGCAACAAATATAAGTTGTATATAATTGTAATTTAGGAAAAATGATCTTTAAAAATTTCACTAGGTTTCAAACAAGTATTGAAAGCATATATATATGAGTTTACATGCTTGCAAGTAAAAAAAGTGAGATGATTCTATAAGTGTAGTTGAAATTTCAAATGAAATCAAAGATTCTTGAACCTAAGAATTCCATGGAACAAATATTTACATATAATTGGGAAATTTAAGTAAAATGATTTACAACTATGTACAAGTTACTATAAGTTCTCACTTGAACATGTATACATGTACAAGTGAACTTGAAAATCATGGATATAATCTAACACAAACATTTTGGTTCAATCCACTCTTCAATAACAGGTAAAATATTTTGATGATCATCACTATCTAGCCTCCAAATTTTTTTCCATGTGCATCATGTGGAACTACATGAAGATGTAGGGAGGTAGCAATTATTAGGTGGCTATATTGATATACCTTGTTACTAGGTTGATAGTCAACAAAATGAATCCCATGTTGAACTTTGACTTGTTTTAGCTATATCCCTTGCACTACAACAAAACCTGCATGGTAAACATGAACCTGAGGTAAGACATGTGAACATGTACAACATTTTCATGCTCAAGGTTTGTACAATATATATTTAATGTTTTAATGTAATGTACACATCTACACAATGCATATATATTTAATTTTAAATTCAAACTCACCTGTAGGAAATAACATTCCATCACTTGTTTCAGGTTGTGTTAGCTTATTCCTCTCTTCTTTGCAACATAGTAAATAATAGCTAACACCTTCTATGTTTCCAATCTCTGCTATGACTGCAAAAACATCTCCTGTACACCAAATTGGAAATGGATTCAATTTAATGAAATGGAAAAATGAATTTTCAATGTCACTAGTTTTTGGAAATTGGATACATGAATTTAAATGCAAGCAAAGAAAGTGAGAGACCATGAGATATTTAAGTGGAGTTGAACAAATAAAATCAAAGATTCTTGAACTTAAGAATTCCATGAAACAAATGCAATTGGAAATAGATGATAAGGAATTTGGGAAAAATGGGATTCCAAGTTACGGTAAAATCTATGCAAGATGACTATTTTTTAGTATTAAAGTTTCCAAGTTATCTAACATGGTTTTCATAATTGGAAATAGATTTACAAGGAAAAAATTGAGGTGTTAATAAAAGTCCTAAACACACACAAGACAAAGAGAGAAGAAATAAGCATGTACCTTGTTTCTTTCTATAGTAATTTTCCAAGTTTTGTCCATGCCTCTTTTGTTCTTCTTTGACAATTTTTGTTGAGCCTTATTTTTTCTTTTTCTTTGTTGTCCCATTTTCTTCTTCAACTTAAATATTACTCAAAACAAATCCTCTACCAAAGGTAAATTCTCCTCAAAAAATTTCCTTGATTAATAAAAATGCAAAGTTGTCTTCTCCAATATTTTCCTTGATTGATAAAAATGCAAAGTTCTCTTCTCCAAAACATTCCCTCCTTGATAAAAATTCCTCCAAAATATGCCTCCTCGATAAATGTGCAAAAATATCTTCTCCAAAATCTGCTCTCCTAGTGATATAAATGTGAATTAATCTTGCAATTTGATATGGAATAATGAAAATAAGCTTGTATTTGTAGAATGCTTTGCCTAAACGTACTCAAACATGGACAAACAAGCAAACATTAGTCCTTAAACAAGTTCAAGCCAAACACTCCCCATGAAATTCTTTCAAAACACAACAACAAAACAAGATGAAATATCAAATAAAAGATAATGAAATCTTATTCAAAATGCTCAAACTAGCATCCCATGGGGGAATTGGTGCTACTTTTATGTGGAAAGTAGCCCTTTCCCAATTCCTTGATAAGCCTAATGATGATTAAATGATCCTTGATGAAAAATGAAAATAACCTTGCTATGATTGATGAAATCTTATGCTAACATGGATGAAAATGGATACTTTGAATTCAAAATGACTATAATAACCTTCCATAAACTTGTGAATGATTGTGGATTCAAATGAGCGTAATGATATTACATGGATTGTGGATGCCAAATCAAATAGAGAAGGCCTCTATTTATAATGAAGAAGAGTTGAAGAATGAGGAATAGGATGAATGTGGGATTAACATTTGAACCAATGGCATTGTGCCACTTATCAACATGCTAATGAAGGAGAGTGAAGCACATTTTTAACAACGTGCATGTTAAATGTATGTAGGTGGATTTTGAATTTGAAGAAGTGACTTGTGCAAGAGCGGATGTATGAGGAGTTAATGCCAAGTTGGCTCAAGGAAAGGACACGTATGTAAGAGCCTTTAAATCCAAGTTGGAGGAAAAAAGTCCTTTGGGAGGGAGAATTCAAATAAGTGGAATATTCCAAGAATGTGCCATGTTTGAATGGAAATAGGAGGAATTAATAAATCAAATAAATTGATTTACATGTGCAACTTGCAAAAGCTAGAGGAATGGAGGATTAGTATTAGGAGATAATTAGGATTAATTAACTTAGATGAAATTAGTTTGATTTGACATTTGATTTAGATATTTAGATTTATTTAAATCAAATGAGAGGATAGTTGGGAGATTAACAATTCAATTAAATAACTTTCATTTATTCAATTAAATGAAGAACTTTAGGATTAAATAAAGTTGATTTATTTAATCACAAAGAGAACATTAGGATTTGATTAAATAAAGTTGATTTATTTAATTTATTTAATCAAATAGGAAACATTAGAATTTAATTCAATAAAGTTGATATTTTATTTAATCATAGGGGAATTATGACGAACTAATTAAATAAAGATTATTCAATAAATTGACTAGTAAAGGAATGATCAAGGAAGAATCAAATTTAGTGAATTAGAATAGAGTGCATGATATCAATCAAGATAATTTATGTGTCTACATTTTTACCCTCTTTGAATCAATGTACCTGTTGCATTGGTTCAAAGAATAATCTTGTTGAGATCAAAATTCAAAAAAAAAATGAATTTTTTGGATGCCCCACTATTGTCCTAGTGAGAAGAATTGCATTGGTATACTGCCCCCTTGAGAGATCATATGAAATTTTGGATTTTTGGGTCATCTCTCAAAAAAAAAGATGACAAGCTACCCGACGGATCCAGAAAGGCACCAGGATGCTGAAAATATGACAAAACACAAAAAAAAGATGTGAAACTTGAGCTTTGATTGGGAAAAAATGGTACTGAGAGTGAAAAACCCTAGTTTGATCATGATTAAATAGGCTTGGAGGGGTCACTTTCCATTCATTTTTGCATTCACACCTTGAGAATTCTAGCTTTTTGAGCTCTAACCCTCCTATAGAATGGCACAAAGAGTGATTCCCCAACACATTTCTGAGTGAGTTTGTTGTACCAAAGACCTCTAGGTGCAGGACCACCGGTGTGTGACCCAAACCCAACTTTGAAATTTTGTTTTTAAGTGCATTTATTACACTTCAAAGTGTCAGAGTCCCCAGTGTTGCTATATAGCGATGCTCCAAGTGAAAATTAAATGACACTGAAGCTTAAACAACACTGCTTGTGTAAATAGCGACACTAATCGTGATTTGAGATTAGGGTTCCAAACTCCAATTTTCACCATGTTTGTGAATGGTGACACTTAGCTCAATTTAGGATTAGGGTTTAGGAGTCAAATGGTGACACCTATGCTCATGGTGTTGCTGAGGCCAATTTGGAATTTTCAAATAATTTAGCATCACTATTTGGAATTTGATAAATAATGATGCCTTTGCAAACTATGACACATTCGTGGTTTTGAGGTCAAAATCTTCAAACAAGGTTAGATTTGTTTTACAAATTTTGACTCAATGGCTTTATGGGTGTAGGAGGGGATCCATCCTATGCATTCACGTGAGTATTGGCCCTCATTCCTATGCAGATTGAGTGATCTATCAAAGTTGTCACAAGAGCACTTGGGCTATATTAGCTTATGGTACATTGCCTATGTGCCTGTTGTCCAGACCCATCTAGCGATGATGACTGTGTTGGCAGAGAGATGGCACAACAAGACTTTGTCATTTCATCTTCCCACTAGCGAGGCTACTGTTACTTTGGAGCACGTATGGCACATCTTACGATTGTTGATTCACAACAACCATGTGATTTATGATGTAGATGTTGGCTCTAACACATGCTTTGAGGTTATGGAGGTCAAGGAGCTTGCACTGTTCGAGAGCCAGATCGACTTGGATTACTACAGAAGTTGGGTGTCAATCTTTAGGTTGATTGTTGCTACCATTATATCAAGGTTAGTAGCTCCAGATCGACAAGGCATACACTTTAGTTTGGGATGGGGCTTAGGCTGGGAGAGGATTCTTTTTAGGAGGACACAGTATGCGTGGGGACCAATGATGCTAGCCTCATTATATCATTCATGACCTACACGATTTTCACATTGCAACAATCAGGCAATTGGTTCCGAAGTGACACTGTTACACATTTGGGCCTGGGAGTGTATTTCCATGCTTTGTATGATTGTTACTATGGTTGATACTAAACTCGATGATCCTATGATTTGGTGATACAAGGGTACGATTACTTTGAGGCATATAGGATAGCTTGGGATACCTCACTGGCACCATGTTTTGGATGACATAACAGTATTCTACTAGCATCCATGGTTATAGATGCCTGCATGGTATGACGATGAGAAATTATTCTATCCTTGGTAGGACAAATTGATGCAAGGGAGAGAGCACACCATCATAGAGTTCTACCTTCTAGATAGGGTATCCCATCAATTCGAAGATGTTCAAGATCGGCCAAATGATCAGTACATGGCCATTTTTTCCAAGTCATCGTAAGAGACAACATGGGGATAGACAATTCTAGCATCCAATGTTGTTGATAGATTTTGATAGTTGGTTGCGAGGACATGGGCCTCTACTTAGGGATCAGTGGATCCAGACATAACTCGTGCATATGATGATTGGTTTAGGCCTTTGCGTCGGTTGAAAAATCTTAGTGTGGCACTTCCATAGGGGAGACCTCGGGGGAGGAGTGCTCAATGAGCATAGGAAAGTCATGATGGACAGGATCCTAGGGAACCACCAAAAGATGGGCTACCTCCATGACAGCCAGGCCAATAGCCACCCCAACAGCCACAACAACCAAATCTGAGGGATGGCCAGATCCAACAGCTACAAGAACAAGTACATGGCCTACATGCACAACTACAAATAGTTACAATGAAGAGGGACCAGGCCAAAAAGTAGGTCTAGGCCCTCACTACCGAGAGGGATCATGAGCAGTAGCAGATCCAGGCCATAGATCTTCAATTGGCTTAGGAGGTCAAACAGAGGCAATAGTTAGAGAGTATGGCTACTGCATCCCATGGGAGAACTGTGCCAGCATAGATGTACAGTGAGGCTGTCAGAGAGACCAAGTATTATAGGCTTCATTATTGATAGGTTGTACCCATAGTTTCTCGGGTGTCAAAGTATTCTCAGCAGACAAGGCTTCGACAAACAGATGATTAGGCCGAGAGACAGGCAAGCGAGGGGAGCAGCCACCAAGGCTAGTGGCTATGTACAAATTTTTTATCAGTGACCAATTCTTTTTGAGATAGACTCATAGGCTCCATTTTTTATAGTCTTGTGGGAATTGTATCTTGATTGATATACATACACATGATTTAGATTTGTACCATGAAAGTGATGATTTTTTCATACAAATATATGATATGAGTTTGATTGATTCATGATGTGATGTGTTTCCTTTATTTATGCATTATGGATGGATGCTTTTTATATTCTATATGCAATGTGATTTTATATGATGTGATGTATGATTATGCAGATTCTCATGGATGTTATGGATGTATTTCCTTTTTGTATTATTTCTATGCACTTTTATGGTGATAATGTTTGCAGTATGGATGTATGGATGCAAATGATTTTGAAATGCTTAGACTAACATATCTATATTATTCCCCTAATGGTAATGGATGAAGTGATACGTTATGCTTATCAGATGTTATGGCATGTTATGATATGCTTTTTTTTTTCTTTTTTAGTATCTTTTCCATGATGATGCATGTATGAATGTTACGATGATGTATATATGATTATGCAATGGATGCAAATGTATGGTTCATGAGATGCTTAGAATAACCAATCTATATTAGGATGCAAATGATGGAAATGCAATGCATGTGAAATGATTGGTGTTTCCTATCATGTATGATATGAATGATATGTGGTATGTTGACGGATTGTGGATGCGGGATGGATGCATTGGTGATGTTTAGTTGACTATCATGGTACCATGTTAGCATGGAGAGAAGGAAGAAGAAATGAGATGATGAAAAGAGGATCCAACAAGTCCATGATCTATTGAGACTTTATTAGAGATGACGATGAACAATGATGATGCTTTGCTTATCAAAAATTGGGATTTTAAAAGGGCTTACTTACCTTATGTTTGATAACATGCATAGGCATGATGCATCAAGGTATAAAGAACTAGGATGGAATTGTTCCTAGTACGATGAACTTCTACCTGAAAATTAGATAGGAGTATCCCTATTCACACCTAGAATACAAAACCTTATTTAAAGTGCAATTCAAATATTTCAAACATCCCAGACCAAAAAATAGAAAAGAAATCCTTCCTATGTGGTCAACAAGATAACTATGCAGATATATGAATATGCCCCTAGTGTGATATGATGTGATAGACTACTCCAATATAGGCAGGAAACTGACCTTATGAATGGGTCGAGTAGTTCTAGGAGGGATCATGGTACAAACACAGGATCAAGCTATGATGTGGACACATATGGGTGTCAGAATGATTAATGGAACACAATGGATTAATGATGCAAAACAAGCCATAGAGATCTTGGTGGATGGGATGTGCTTATTTACACAAGGCACATGTTTTCCATGTTTTCACCGGGTACTTTCCCAAAGCATCACCGAAGTGGATTTCACTAGAGGACGATTTTTTTCCTTTACTGTTTTCAATCCTTTTTATTAGTTTTTTTTATTTTTTATATTTTTTTAATTTTTTTGGATTTTTTGGATTTATACCTTGCAAGTTTAGGCATAAATTTTTTTGATATGGGAGCTATTGATAGGCTCCTATAAAGGTTCACCTTCGGGTGTTGATAGCTAATATGATCCTAATTTGTAGCTTGTTGTGATGATGAAGGGCCCCAACTAGTTAGGTTCAAACTTCCCCTTACTATCTGGATTTGGTAAATTTTTCTTATTCTCCTTCAATACAAGCTCTGTGACTTGAAAGGTATAACTCCTAATCTTCTTGTTGTAGCTCCTCTTAAGATGGTTTTGGTAGACTTGCAAATGATTTAGAGCATCTATGCACAGCTCATCCAATAGTTCTAGCTCGTTCAACTATGACACCCGATATTCTTCATCTGTAATTTGATTTTGCAATGATATCCTTAAGGATGGGAGCTCGATCTCAATGGGAACGATGAATTCTAATCTGTAGACCAGGGAGAAAGGGGTTTCACCTATTGGTGTGCGGATACTTGTTCAGTAAGCCCATAAGGCAGGGTTCAACTATAAGTTCCAATCATGACCTGCATCATTGACTATTTTCTTTAGGATTTTCAGGATGGTTTTATAGGTAGCTTCATCTTGGTTGTTTCCTTTGGGGTAGTATGGAGTAGAAAATCAATGTTGTATTTTGAACATTTGGCATAGGTCTTAAACATCTTGGTTTTTGAAAGGTGTCTCATTATCTGAGATAATGGCTTGAGGGACACCATAGTGGAAAATAAGGTAGTTCAGGATGAACTTGGATATCTGCTCTCCTATGATATAGGTCATTGGGAGGGCCTCTACGCACTTCATAAAGTACTTCGTGGTGGTGATGATGAACTTATGTCCACTAGATGACCTGGGGGTGATTTTACTAATGATATTGAGCCCTCATTGTGAAAAGGGATAAGGTGTAATGATTGGGTGGAGCTCTTGAGTTGGTGCATGGATGAGATCCCTATACTTTTGACACTACACACATCTTCAAACATAGTTGTGAGATTCCTTCTCCATCGTAGGCCAATAGTACCCAATCCTTAGTAGTTTCTTGGCCAAGGTCATACCACTCAAATGCGACCCACAAATGCCATTGTGTACCTCGATAAAGCAGTCAAAGCTTCCTCAAGATTAAGGCATCGTAACAAGGTTCCCTTGATACTCCTACGATATTGGGTGTCTCCTAAGATGACAAAGTAGGATGACTTCTTGACAAATTTTTTTTTAAGGTTCAGGGTGATATCAATGGGGAGGACTTCTATTCTCAAGTAGGTGTAAATCTCATGATACCAAGGGTCACCGGGACCAATGATTTCACACATGAATTCAAACTCTAGTACCTCAAAAGCTAGTATGAGAATTTTCTCTACAAGAAATTCTTGCTTAGGGACATTGTGTGGGATATCTAGTAGCAATCCAATTATTTCCATAACATCTACTACTATGATATTTTCTCTTAGTATTTTCTCAAATGTGATGTCAATGAAGAATTCTTTGAGGATTTCCACCAATTTCTTAATTGGGGTCAATTTGTCATCCTTTGTTTGGTATTCATCATTGACCTAGTTGATGATTAGCCATGAATCTCCATAGACTTTGAGTGCCATGATCTGCCACTATACTGCAATTTTGAGTCCTATTATGAGAGCCTCATACTTTGCAATGTTGTTTGTGTAAGGAAAAATAGCTTATATGATTTAGGTATGCAATATCCTTGTGGTGTAATGAAGAAGACTCTAGATTTTGACCCATGTTGTGTGTAAGATCCATCAAAATATACTTTCCAGTGATCTACTATGTTTATGTTAAATATGGACTCATTAGGGAACTCTAATACAAGTGGGTTCTCTGAATACATTGGTGGCTCTGGCAACTAATCTGCAATTACTTGTCCTTTAATTGCCTTCTGTTCTACATACTCAATGTCATGTTCTGTCAGGATCATGACCCATTTAGTTGTTTTCCCTATGAGCATTGCTTTAGAAAGCAGATACTTGAGAGGATCTATCTTGGCAATGAGTTTTATCTGATGTGCCAACATATAGTGTCTAAATTTTTGTGCGGCGAACACAACTGCTAAGAAATCCTTCTCAATGGATGTATAATTCAACTCATGTCCTACCATGGTTCTACTGATGTAGAAAATAGTTCTCATTTTCATCATGTTGTGCTAAGAGAGTGCCAAGGGTTACTACTATTTCTGATATATATACGATCAAGGGATTTCCTAGAATTGGTGGCATGAGAATTGGTGGTGTGAGCAAGTACTCCTTGATTTTATTGAAAGCCTAGTCACATTTCTCATCCCATTTGTATGCTACCACCTTGTGGAGTAGATGAGAATATGGGATAGCCTTATCTGCTAACTGTGCTATAAACTGATGAATGGATTGAAGTCTTCCTTGTAAACCCATTAACTACTTTAATGTTCTTGGTGTCTCCATCTTGAGAATTGCTTTGACTTTGGTAGGATCTATCTCAATTCCCCTCATAGATACAATATACCTAAGGAGCTTTCCTGAATGTACACCAAAGACACACTTCTTTGGATTGAGTCTAACCTTGTATTCTTGTAGCATGTCGAAGATGGAGCTTAATGCAACCATGTGATCCCAATGTTTCTTTGATTTGGCCAATATGTCATCCACATAGTCTTCCACAATTTTGTGAATCATGTCATGGAAAATTAATATCATAGCTCTTTGGTAGGTAGCTTGTTCGTCAACCCAAATCACATCATGTTCCAATAGTATGTCCCCCATGGACAAGTGAAAGCTATCTTGTGTTGGTCATCTTTAGCTATCATGATCTGATTGTACCCTGAGAATTTGTACATTAGTGATAGCATTTCATGTCCTGTCGTCATATCCACAATCATGTCTATGTTTGGGAGAGGGAAATCATCCTTGGGACATGCTTTGTTTAGATCTCTAAAGTCCATGAAGATGTGGATGCCACCACTGGGCTTTGAAATAGGTACAAGATTTGAAACCCACTCTATTTAATCAATTGGCTATATGAAGCCAACATCAAGGATTTTTTGTAATTCAAGTTTCACTAGTAATGCTATTTTTGGATGCATCTTTCTCAGCTTTTGTCTTACTAGCTTTGCTTCGAGATATACAGCTAGATGGTGAAACATAATTTTTGGATCAAGGCCAGGCATGGCAACATAGGTCCATGCAAAATTTACCTTTCTTTTGCTTAAAAAAGTAGCTAGGATTTCCTGTTCTTCTATCAAAAGTGATTTTGCATAAAAGGTAATATGTGGTGTTTCTTTTGTTCCTAGGTTAACCGAATTGCACTTCTCTACAAAGACTATTGACTTCTCCTAATGAATAGCACTAAGGGGAAGATTTAATCCCTCATCCTCTAGTGCCTTAGAGAGGTTTTCACCATTGGATGCATTCTTTGCTTTTACTCTTTTCGGTTCAGAAAGTGCCACAATGTGGTTTTCACTCAAAGACCTAGATATTATTCTTAAATTTTTACTTTTGTGACTGAGGGATTCAATCATTTCCCCATAATAGTCATGTGTGTCTAGCTCAATTTTGAACCTAGATTTGTGATCTCCACATGGTATAGTATCTCACAATCCCATGAATTTTGAGAGAGCCTCATCATTTTCGAACGTGTCCAAAATTGGCGGTCCTTGTTGGTCATAATTGATGAGTTGGGGATAAAATAAGTTTAGCTCAAGGGTTTGGTTGTTTGACTCAAAAGATAGGGTACTAATTATGAGAAGGGAGGGATCCTCGAATAGTATGGGTAGGTCAGTTATGGGATCCTCATCACACACATCGGTTATGTCAAAGGTATAGTTGTCTAAGGGAAAACCTATGGATACCGGTAACATAGGGGGAGCTTTGAGTTTTCTAACTGGGGCACCTTTGCCAAGTATGGCTATTTTCAGAGTACATCCAAGACCAATATTCCTTATACACTTCTTAGGAATCATAGGTTCTAGAAGACCATTTTCATTTTTCCCGAGTTTCTTGTTTTTGTTGTAACCCCATCCTTGCATTATTTGTAGTCCTTTGCTATTATCATCCATGGGAAGATCAGGCATAGGCCTTTCATCTTGATACAATAAGCTTGATATATCCTTTTTGTCCACCACTTCTTGACTTAACTTCCGCAACATCTAAATTTGGAGGGGACTACTTTGAAAGTTTGGGCTAAAGTGTTATTTGGATGCGGTTGCCCATGAGATCTAGGAGATTCAGGCAACTCTTTTATTATGAAGGCACTCTTCTTCATTTTGTAATCCCCACACCCATCGTTTATGATAATGACCTTGATATCAAAGATGTGAGGAATGGTAGGTGTCTTTGTCTCAGAAATGGAGGCAAAGGTAGATGGGTCTACATATGGAGTCGTAGGGCCTTCATCATTCTTTGGGACTTGAGGAATCTTGTAGTATTTGGCTTCTAGATTCTTGAAATAATAAAATGGATTGGAATCACCATGGATTGTGACCTCTTGATTTTGTTTGGGAAACTTGACACATTGATGGAAGGTAGATGCAACAGCTTGCATTCCATGGATCCACAGGCACCCTAGGAGGATATTATAAGGTAATTCAAGATCAAGGACTTGGTAGGTAGTTTCTATGATGGTTGGCCCTAATTGAATAGGGAGTTGAATAGTGCCTTGAGACAATCTTTCTTGATCATCATATGCCCTGATTATAATACCTTTACCTTTTTCAATGACGTCCTCAAAGAATCCTAGATTATTTATTAGCTTGAGAGTACATATATTTAGACCTTCACCCCCATCCACCAAGACTCTTTTGACTTTATTCTTATGGACCAAGACCTCGAGATGGAGTGCACAATTATGAGATGGTTGTGTTGGAAGGTCTTGATCAGAAAATGTTAGGAGATATGGCTTGGTGATGTGTCTGACCATAGCTTGGAACTGATATGCATCAAGATCTGTGGGGATAATGGATGAAGCCAATACTTCCTCTAGGATTTTACTATGTGTGGGTGATATCTTCAGTAACTCCATGATGGAGATATGACCGAGGGTTATTTTCAGCTGGTCCAAGATATTATAACCATTGGAAACAGATTTTGAATTAGAGATTGGTGCCTTGGGTGGTTGCAATGGTCCAGGAATGGTGACTTTTCCACCACGTGTGGTGACTCCATAGTCGGCTCTAGCTCCCTTAACATTGACAACAGTCACCCATTCAACTAAGGATGCAACATGGTCATAAACATGGTTTACATTGTTATACTTTGCCTTTCCATTGAATTGTTCCCTTTATTTTTATCCAGAATTAGATTTGTGTATATCTTAAGGTCCTAATTTCCTGCAAGTTGTTCAACGTTTATGGTTCTATCATCGATAAGGTCTTGGATCAAATTTTTCAATCTCATCCAACTAGTCATTGTGTGCCCCTTAATTTTATGAAAATTGAAAAGGTGATTTTTCATTATACCATGGTGGTTTCACTTGGGGCTCTTGATAATTCTCATAAATAGGAATTTTAATGAGATTCTCTTGTACTAGTTTTTTCATGACAGATTTGATTTATTCCCCAAGGGTTGTGTATTTTCATTTGGGGGGATATTTGTTTCATGAGGGTTTTCCCCTTGATTATTTAGATTGTTGACCACTTGATTATTAGGTGGTTGTGATACTATGTTGGCTTGTGTGTTGTTTTTGATATTGATTTGTGTTTGTTGATATATGATTGTGTGTTCTTCCTCGGGGTATTGATGACAACTTTGGCATCAACAACACCATTGTTAGTCACATTCTTGTTCTTTTCCTATGTGCAAGGTTTTTCATTATAACTGGTTGATGGGTGGTTTTCCTAATAACTAGGTGTCCCCCCTTGTGTGATAAGGGCTCTTTCGATGTTGAGCACCTTTGGGATCAACTAGTCATATGTGGTGATGCATTGCATTTTAGATGGAAGGACAAGGTTCCTTCAAGATTAGCGATGATAGTACAAATTTGTTTCTCTTCTAGCATAGTCCACATTAGATACTTGTCATTGTATGTAACTGTAGACACGTAAAATATATCGATTGATAGTGTGCAACTGATCCTGACTTACTAACATTGTTTCTTCCTGAATCATCCCTTGGTCTAATCATTTAACCAAGTCTCCTTATCTGAGTAAATTCATCAATATTCTTCTCTTAATTGAATAAATCACTTTATCTAATTAAGTCAATTTCTCTTGTTAATTAAATCAATCTATCTGATCTAATTATCCCTATTTAATTAAATAATCAACGTATTTGATTAAATCCATAAAGTCTATCTATTAAATTAAATAAATTAAAACCTTATTTGATTTAATTCAGCACCATCTCCTTTAATTAAATAAATCAAAATCTTTATTTAATTAGTCCCTTATCATATTCCTCTCTTATTTGATTTAAATAAATCCATAAATTGGAATCAAATAAGTCACATCATCTAACCCCTCTCATTAAATTAATTGAACCTTAATTAATTTAATCTCATCCCATGTCCCATCCTCTAGATAATGTAAGTTGCACATGAATATAGATTTAATTCATTTATTAAATCTCTATTTTCCTCATATGGCATCTTTTGGAATATTCTCTCAATTTGAATTCAAAAATTTCAAGTCAACATCCACATCCAACAAGACAATAAATTTATCTTACGTGTCCTTTGCCTTGAGCCAAGTGACAATTATTGCATTTTCCCTTCCCTCTTACATGTCATTTCAACAAATTTGAAATTCAAATTTATGCATTTATTGGCACATTCCCCAAATCTTGCACATCCTTCACCCATTCATAGCTTGACAAGTGGCATCATGCCATTGGATGAATGTTTGTCCCACATTTCTCAAATATGGGCATTCACCCATCTTGGCATTCCTTAAGTAAAGAGCTCACATCCTTGTTTGATCATCCACAAACATTGCAAAGTTATTATGCTAAAATATTTAGCCATTTCCATCCATCATTGAATTCTTAGCTAGGCTTTTTGCATATTTGGCTTGGAGTTCTCATCTTTCATCAAAGTGGATCAATATCATCTTCAACGTATCAAGATTTCATCATAGGAACTGGGAAAGGGCCAATTTTCACATGAAATTGGCACCAATTCCCCCATGGGATCATGAGTTTGCATTTTTAAATTAGGATTCAAGCTATTTCATTGTTTTTATTTGGTTCTTCATTGTTTTATTTCCTATTTTGAGTTTGTAAATGGATTTCATGGGGAATCCTTGTTTTAGCTTGCAATTCCTTGTTTAACTTGTTTACTCATGTTGTTTTGCAGGTGCTAGGAAAAGGGTTCACACAGTAACTACCATACAATGTAATTGGAATTCCTTGATGTGATCCTCAGGATTACCTATCTCATGATATTTGTCAAATTTAGGTATCTTGAACCCCTTTCAGAATGGAACCATCACAAATGCTTCTATTGAATGGATAATGGCACAAATTACTTGGTGTTTTCATTGTCTTCCTTGATTAAAGGTCTAGAACTTGTTGTGAGAGCAGTTTGATTTGTGTAGACACATCATTTTGTGGATCAGGTGGTGGGATGAATGGGTTTTGAGGGGGTTTGATCATTTGAGTGATAGGTGGGGTGTTTTGTGTGTTTGTAGGAGGTTGTTGCATGTTTTGTTGCACCAACAACACTTGTTGACATGCCTGCAATTGTTGTTGTTCCAACAACGCTTTTTGTTGGTCCTACTATTGTGCCAACAATGCTTATTGTTGGGCCAATAGCTAAGCCACTTCTTGTTGCACTTGGTATTGTTGCAAAGCTTGTTGATAGGCTTGTTGCTAAACTACTTGTTGTTGTTCTTGGTATTGTGTTTATGCTTGAGCTTGTTGCACTTGATATTGAGCTTGCACCTAAGCTTGATCTTGTTGAGAAGCTTGTACAACTTGGGTGGCCTATGTAGCTTGGGCAACCTATGCGGCTTGTGTTTCTTGTGCTACTTGTGTAGCTTATGTTGCTTTTGTTGCTTGTTGTTGTTGCAATAAAGCTTGCGCTTGGGCATCCTGTTGTGCTTTTTTTATGGCTTATTATGTTTGCGCTTGTTGGGAGGCTAACTATGCAACTTGTGTAGCTTGTTGATTTTGAAATTATTGAAGTGCCTTTTGATAGGCTTGTTGGGAAACTTACATTGTGATGCTATATTGGTTTTCCATGTTTGGTTTCAGTGGTGGATGTGGAGGATTTTGAATAGTGTGAGATGTCGTGATTGGGTTGATGATAGGGGGTTGTGTGATAGATGGTGCAATGGATATGCTAGGTCCTTAGGAGACAACATTTATAGATGGTGCAATGATTGATTGTGTTTTTTGGATTGATGCCACCTGGTGTTGCAATATCGGTGGCATGGTCAGAGGATTTTGTATGTTGATTTGATACATGACTTGAGTATTTCTTTAATTTTGTTGATTTAGGATTGGTAAAGGGGGTTTCCCTAAACAGAGAATTGGTGTGGATGTCAATGGTAGAGGGGGAAATGGTGGGAAGATTGGTGGTGTGTTTCCTTGAGAAAGTGATGATGAGGGATCAAAGATTCCCCCTTTTCCAAATAGTCCCCCTTGTCCTTGTGAAGTCATGGGGAGAGAGACTTGTGTGTTAATGGAATATATTGGTGTTTTGGAGAAGGTGGATGGATTGTTGGTGTCATGAAAGACAAGTAGAACATATGGGTGTTTCAAATCTTGAGGGACAGATTGACCCAAAATGGTGTTGGCATCCAAGTCTTGTTTTTTTACAAGGGAATGTGTTTGAAGAGCATGAACCAATGAAATCCCCTTAGTAAATATGGGTTGACTTGGAGCATGAGATAAAATTGGTTGTGGGATGGGTTGAATGATGCTTTGGAAGGAAGGTATGAATGAGATCGGTGGCATAATCCTAAGAGGTTTCTCCAAAATACTGCTTACCTCATAGTTAGAAGGGAGTTTAGCCCCCTCTTTTGCCAATTCCAACATGTATTGTGAAGGATTAGGTCTCATCATTTTGTTGACAATTTTGTGATTTTTCAGGATTTTGGACCATTTCCATGATTTCATCTTGAGTCATGCCTAGGACATTGTTGGTTATATCCTCCACTTGGCAACCTCCCTCTTGAAGATCTTGTGGAAGTTGAGGAAGATTGAGTGGGGGGTTGCTAGATCCAATGGGGTTTATTTTAGGTGCAATTTGACTCAAGTTACTTGAAGTTTATGTTTCTTTGTTTCTTTTCATGTTCTTCTTGTGTTGAGATCTAGTTTGGACCATAAAATAAGGATCAATTTTCAGGAATGTGGGAGGTGATCCTCTAACTCCTTAGATTGGTCTAAACTTTAGGTACAAAAAAGAAAGTCTAAGATGTTAAGGATCAAAGGGTGGTGATGAGATGATGAAAGATGAGTGGTGTGAATGATTGAATTTTTAAGAAACCTTGAAGGAGATACTATACTTTAGGACTTTGTATTTTTAATTTTGGATTTGATTTGGTTTTGACTTGGATTTGATTTGATTTGATTTTGGATTTGATAATGAACTCATAAACTCCAAGATGTTAGATGTTGTCTTGGAATAAACTTGTCCACAAGGTGATGATTTAGCTAAGTGTATGAAGAAGGATGCATCTACACACACTCAATTAAACAAGATGATTTTTTATTTGATTTACAAGATTTTCCAAAAGTCTAGTATGAAGGATTTTTCCAATATTTCTAAGAGTTGTTTGTGAGATGGATTTAGATTGATGTTTGGGGGATGGAAGAGAGTGTTGATGTTTGATCCTAAGTGAACCTAGAGAGACTTTTTTTTACAAGACCTAGGTATTGAAGAACATGCTATACTTCCAAGAACTTGTTAACCCTACAAAGTGAGATACTAAAAATGTTGAAAAAGACTTGGACTTTGACAATAATAAAATGAGTACAAGTTTGGGTTATCCTTTGATGCACATTTCTAAAAGTTATAGAGAAATCTTTCTCTAACTACATAAAGCATAGACTGACATTTCTTGATATTTCTTGGACTAAGACGTTTGTTTCAATTGATGGACTTTGGTTTTGGAACTTTGATCCTGTGGGAAATCATTTGAGGAAACACATGTGTGAGGTTCAACTTGTCTTTTATCTTCTCTCAATGAATCCTTTTTACCACAAACACTTTCTTGCTTAGTTTTTCAAACTAAATGTCTAATGTCTCAATTTCTTTTCATCCCACAAATTCCATTATGTGGAAATCAAGAGAATCAAGGCAATAGTTCCCTAATGTTGACTTTAGAGAGAAAATTGAGATATAAATCCAAATACTTAGAAGCCTCTAAGGATGAAATCCCTAGGGACAAGCAGTAGCACTTGGATTTTTCAAAGGTATTTAGTTCTTTTAAAGGTTTGAAATTTGATGTCCTTGAACATTGAATGTTTTCTTTCAAGATTTTGGATCCAAACAATGTGTTTGACTGACTCAAAATTCCACAATCCCAAGATGGAAAAAGAAAATATTTGTTGAATTCCCACTTGGATAAATCTAGTTGCGCCTATTCAGAGTTGATGACTAGAAGCTTGACCACACTAGCTCCCCTCCATGACACTCACTTCTATGAGTTAGCCAAGCTTCAGTTCTCATGAATCTCCCATGATGAACTTTTCATCTCTATAAAGAATCAAAAGTTTGTGGGACGACTCTGGAGGTCTGATCTCCTAATGCCAACAAATATTTGGATTTTAGATTATAAACAAAGGTTAATATTAATGGCATCCACTTTATGGGGTACAAAGATAAACTCCTTGTGAGAGATCTCCCAACCCTTAGAACAAAGGATTTATGCATCATAAAGACACTAGGGGAGAGTTATCATGCACAGCTTCCTATTGTTTACGATTTTCATTGCAACAACAAATTTATATAATGGTTTGGAAGATTTTGGCTTATGTTCATTACTGCTTGGGTCATTCCCTTGGGGTGAGTACTTTTTCCCACTAAGGAAAGCAATCTAAAGCTAAATAAAAGTGAGTAAGTACATCCATAGTTTGATCAATCTTTGTTTGTGTGAACAAAGAGAGAACACACATAATATACTTGTCTCACACTAGCAAGATTTGTTCAATTTTTAAGAGCCCAAATTCAAAATGTGGAGGCAATCTTTAAGATAGCCTAATATCACCAAAATGCTTTTGATTCTCAAGATCATCATGAAGTGCAAGAGAACTGTATACGCATTTCGATGGTATTAGTTTGTAAAAAATATTACAAAACAAGATAAGCACCTACTCATTTTAAATCCCCAAAGACAATAGTGAGTTCCTTTTATAGCACCAAAATCAAGTATTTGAAGTTTCTTGTTCAATTTTTAAAACCCAAAATCAAATCTAGTGAGTTTCTAAGGCTCTTTTTAACCAACTTTGAGGAAAAGAAAGCTTTTGTATTGTTCTTTTTAAAAACCAAATGAAATGTATTTGATTCCTAAACTGAAAGATAACAATATTCCCAAAGATAGGGTTATAAGTATCCCTAAAGTGTTAAAAAACACTTGTTATAACCGTGAAATAGTGTCATAAGAGAAAACTTCTTCTGTGTTTCCTTCTTTCCTTCTTGATCACCTAACCTACAAAAGTTGATTATCCTACAGGAAATAGAGCAACAAAATAGGTTAAAAGTCAAAGGCGATCAATATAAAAAAGCACATGTTAAAATAAAACTAAAAATTTGACTTTTAACCCCAACCTAGTGCTGCAATCCATGAAGGAGTCACTATTTTGAGGACTTAGCGTCGATCTATGGAAACCATTGTCGCTCTATAGAAAATTAGAGACCACAATTACACTGCTATGTTGATTGGCGTCACCTTTTGAAATTTGAATGACCTATCCCTCTAGAGAATTACTTTAGTGTCACCCTTTGGATATAGAGGTAGCATCGCTATATAGCGATGCTGGACTGATAGCATCATTGTTTGTGCTTTTCAGCGTTGTTGTGTCTTGAGGAAGAACATAAAGGAAAAAATAGAGAAATTGACCAACAAAAGTGTTAATTTTGAGATAAATGCCCTCCTTCTAGCACCAAATTGAGAATGCTTTGTGTAAACCTGCTCAAGCATGGACAAACAAGAAAACATTAGTCCTTAAACAAGCTCAAACCAAACACTCCCGATGAAATTCTTTCAAAACAAAAGAACAAGAAAACACGATGAAATATCAAATAAAAGCTAATGAAATCTTATTCAAAATGCTCAAACCAGCATCCCTTGGGGGAATTGATGCTACTTTGATGTGGAAAGTAGCCCTTTCCCAATTTCTTGATAAGCTTGATGATGATTGATTGATCCTTGATGAAAAATGACAATAACCTTACAATGATTGATGAAATCTTATGCTAACATGGATGAAATGTGGATGAAAATGGATACTTTGAATTCAAAATGACTATAATAACCTTCCATAAAATTGTGAATGATTTTGGATTCAAATGAGCATAATGATCTTACATGGATTGTGGATGCCAAATCAAATAGAGAAGGCCTCTATTTATAATGGAGAAGAGTTGAAGAATGAGGAATAGGATGAATGTGGGATTAACATTTGAACCAATGGCATTGTGCCACTTATCAACAAGCTAACGAAGGAGAGTGGAGCACATTTTGAACAATGTGCATGTTAAATGCATGTAGGTGGATTTTGAATTTGAAGAAGTGACTTGTGCAAGAGGGGATGTAAGAGGAGTTAATGCCAAGTTGGCTCAAGGAGAGGACATTTAAGAGCCTTTGATGCCAAGTTGGAGGACAAAAGTCCTTTGGAGGGAGAATTCAAATAAGTGGAATGTTCCAAGAATGTGTCATGTTTGAATGGAAAGAGGGGGAATTAATAAATCAAATAAATTGATTTACATGTGCAACATGCAAAAGCTAGAGAAATGGAGGATTAGTGTTAGGAGTTAATTAGGATTAATTAACTTAGATGAAATTAGTTTGATTTGACATTTGATTTAGATATTTAGATTTATTTAAATCAAATGAGAGGATAGTTGGGAGATTAACAAGTCAATTAAATAACTTTCATTTATTCAATTAAATGAAGAACTTTAGGATTAAATAAAGTTGATTTATTTAATCACAAAGAGAACATTAGGATTTGATTAAATAAAATTGATTTATTTAATCAAATAGGAAACATTAGAATTTAATTAAATATTTTTTTTATTTAATCAAAGGGAATTATGATGAATTAAATATTTTTCAATTAATTGATTAGTAAAGGAATGATCAAGGAAGAATTGAAGTTAGTGAATCAGAATCGAGTGCATGATATCAATCAGGATCACTTATGTGTCTATAGTATTTATTTGCATATGGGAAAAATATTTAAAATTAAAATTCATTTTTCAACCAAAGGTTCAAGCTCAAATCCACAAGTTCAATTATATTCAAATTTTATAACATTACATGTGTACATGTACATGTGTAGAACTACATATGTGTGTGTACATTTTATTGTATTTAATGCACATTTACATGTGTTTAACATATATTGGTCATAAATATGTGAGCTCATGAGTCTCTAAATATATATTTAAAATTTGTATAAACATGTTATTGAGTGTAAACATGTATATATGTGTCAGACAAGGATTCGAGCTCAAATTCACCTTCAATTATATTCAAATTAAATTATAACATTACATGTGTAGAAAAACATGTGTACATACATTTAATGTATTTAATGCACATTTAGGGTGATCCCACAATAACTTGGTTTACAATTTTTGGCCAAACTGGACACTAAAATTATTTTTTTAAACTAAATCTTCACATTCAGGCACCTATAGCAGCTAAACCATGAGGAATTTGAAGATGATGCAAACTAGAGTATCATCACATTTTGTCTTTAAATTCTACAAATATTTTTTTCAAAATTTTTGGAATCAGATTTCACTTCTTTTTCCATCTCCCACGAAAACTGGGTTTTTTCATAAAATAGTATTTTTAAAAAGTGATGCACACCGTATAACATATAACATTTTTTCCATGAAGGATAAAATTCTAATTCTTTCGAATTTAGATTTGTAACTCCTATATCTAGCTCTTCCACTCAGTTAGATAGTTTTTAATTGAATATTTTTTCTTTAATCAAGTTTCAAAGTCAAACCAATTACAATTCAGACATAGCAACGACCGTATAACACGTAATTTTTTTTGTACATATTGAGATTCATTTATTTTTTTTGTTGGATCATGGACTTCAATATCTGGTGCACTCATTTTTTTTATTTTATTTTTTATAATCTACTATTTTTTCACATGTGCTATCAGAGCCAAGTTTGCAAACACTGGGTACTCTAGGTAGTTGAGTCCATTAGGCAACCTTGCATAACTCTTGGTCTTACATAACTCTATTGTTGTATAGGATCATGCCTAGGTAGAGAGGTCATGGCCGAGGAAGAGGCCAAGGTGGTGGCCATGGGGCCAACCGCCAAAGTCCATCACTTCTAAGCTCACATGGTTCAAAGTGTGAGGAACTACAAATTTCCCAAAGTAATCCAATAGGTGGTGGTGGTCAGAATCCAGAACAACCTAGTATAGGTGGTCAGTTGCAGCATTTGTTATAGGAGTTATTGGGTTGCCTAGGCCCTAGGCAGGATGAGGATTAGAGGTTGGATAGAGAAAGGGAGAGATCCCCTAGACACGGGGAAAACACAATTGATCAGGATGCAGTAGTGGCGGGTCATATGAGAGACCTGTTGAGAGCACAACCTCCTACATTTGATGGATCTGGTGGGGGTCTTGAGGTAGAGACTTGGTTGATCGATTTGGATAGATGCTTTGCAATGCATCCCTATGGCAGTAACACTAGGGTTAGGTGCGCCATCATGCACCTCAGAGGCTTCGCGTCCACTTGGTGGAGACTTGAGGAACAAAAATTACACATTGACATCAACAAGGTTACTTGGGAATTATTTATGGAGAGGTTCATGGCACATTTTCTTTTTGATCACTGGAGGCAGCGTAGAGTAGATGAATTCCATGAACTTAGGTAGATAGCAATGTTCGTGGAACAATACGAGCGTCATTTTTACGAGCTTAAGCAATATGCAAGGACTGGAAATGATGAGGCAATGCTGGTGCAATATTTTGTCAAGGGCTTAAATGCCTGCATCAGTGGTGGGGTCAGGGTCTTTGAACCCAATACAATGGAAATAGTTGTTGAGAAGGCTTGCTTTGTGGAAGAAAATTTGGCTATGGCATTAGGGTGACATACAGGAGTTTAGATTGGTAGTGCTCTAGTTTCAGGCTTTGGATCTAGAGGTGGACAACCTCAGGCTGCAGAGAGTTCTAGGAATTTTATAGTACCCTTTAAGGGTGGTTCGCAATAGCAGCAGCAGTCACAGCCCAAACAAAATAAACCATAGTCACAGTAGGGAGACAGATCTCAAAGCAGAAGGAACCGTAGCTGGCAGTGAGTTAGACAGGATCATTTTGTGCCACCTACTTAGAGTACACAGTCGGCACCTTCTAGGGGTAGTTTCTAGTAGTCAAGTGCACCATCTGGTGTTAGAGGATTTGGATGCGGTATAGTTTGTTTCTCTTGAGGGAAATAGGGGCATATTGCTAGACAATGCCCGTAGAGGAGCACTATAGGATTTAGCCAAAGACCAGTTGCTTCTGAGCCGACAGTGGGTGATGCAAGGAGAGCACATCAGGTATTTGCAGCAGTGGACAATCACCAAGCTGAACATCAAGGCACTGTAGTTGAGACATCAGGTGCATTGAATGGTACTAGTATATCTATTCTCTTTGATTCTGGAGTAATTAGATTCATTTATTTCTCCTTCAGTAGTGGAATGTGGTAGATTGGTGGTAGTCAGGCAAGGCATTAAGTGGTAGGTCGAATTGGCCTCTGGGACAAAGGTTGCAATTGAATCACTAGTTCAGGCTTATAATTTGCAAATTGGGTCACTCACAACAACAGTGGATCTTCAAATCCTACCTCTTGGTTCATATGATGTGGTTCTAGGTATGGATTGGTTGAATACTCACCGTGCCATAATTGATTGTTGACATAAGGTAGTGCATTGTGTGGATGATGTGGGTAACCAGGTTGAGATTGTTGGTATTCAGAGACCTATCTCACTACGTTTGATCTCAGCTATGCAATTAAAAAGGTGTTTCAGACAGGGTTGTCAGTTATTTGTAGTGACAATTGATGATTTGGACTCGAATGAGAGTCAAGGGATTTCATTGGATGATTACCCCCTTCTTAAGGAATATTCTGATGTTTTTCCTAGTGAAATCCCTGGAATGCCACCAAAGCATGACATCGACTTCAGAATTGATCTTGTTCCTGGAGCTGAGCCTATTTCTTGAGCTCCTTATCGTATGACAACATAGGAAATATAGGAGCTTAGATTGCAGTTGGAGGAGCTTTTAGAGAAAGGGTTCATTCATCCTAGTGTTTCCCCTTGGGGAGCACCAGTTACATTTGTGAAAAAGAAGGATGGTTTGCTCCGATTATGTATAGATTATAGGCAGCTCAACAAAGTGACAATCAAGAATTGGTATCCCTTGCCGAGAATTGATGACTTATTTGATCAAATAAAAGGAGCTCAAGTCTTCACAAAGAACGATCTTAATTCTGGCTATCATCAGTTGTGAATAGTTGAAGCTGATGTTCATAAAACTGCATTACGTACTCGCTATGGGCATTATGAATTTATTGTTATGCCATTCGGGTTAACTAATGCACCATCAGTGTTTATGAGCCTAATGAATGGATTTTTCCGTACCTATTTGGATAGGTTCATACTTGTGTTTCTTGATGATATCCTAGTGTACTCTAAATCAATGGAGGAGCACGAGGAACATCTGAGGCAGGAATTACAATGTTTGAGGGATAATCAGCTATTTGCCAATTTGGCTAAGTGTGAGTTCTACAAGATTGAGGTGAAGTACTTGGGGCACGTCATCTCAGGTGCAGGTATTGCAATGGATCCATCAAAAATCCAAGCTATTGTTGATTGGCCAGCACCTAATAATGTTCTAGAGATTCGTAGCTTTGTGGGTTTAGCAGGCTACTATCGGAGGTTTGTGCAGGGTTTCTCTAGGATTTCATATCCTATTACTTCTCTTAAGAGGAAAGGGAAGAAGTTCATTTGGTCTGAACAGTGTCAAACAGCATTTGAGACCTTTAAGTATAGGTTGACTAGTGCGCCAATATTGGCGGTTCCTGATCCTACTGGGGATTTCACGGTGTGCACAGATGCTTCCTTGGAGGGCTTAAGATCCGTCTTGATGCAAGAAGGACGTGTAATTGCATATGAATCTCGTAATCTCAAGGACCATGAGCTTAATTACCCCACACATGACTTGGAGTTAGCTGCAGTGGTTCATGCTCTTGTGAGATGGAGACACTTCTTGTTAGGTCATAGGTTCAAGCTTCACAGCGATCATCGCAATTTGCAATACATTTTTACTCAACTGAACCTAAATGCTAGGCAGAGAAGATGGATGGAATTCCTCTGCGAATATGACTTTGAGGTCAAATATGTGGAGGGCAAGGAAAATGTGGTAGCAGATGCTTTGAGTCGGTAGAGACATGAGATTTTTGCAGTGGCTCTTGAGGTAGATTTGAGGATTCAAGTCCTCATAGCACTTCCATCTGATAGTTGGTATCTGGAAGTGAAGTCAGAAATTGAGTCAAGTAGAGCTCTAGAAGGAAAATTTCCAGGGTACTCACTAGAGCCAGATGGTCTTCTAAGGTATATGGGTCGCATTTGCGTGCCTTCGGTTGAGGGTCTTCAGACTCTAATTATGACTGAGGCACATCGAGCTCCCTATTCTGCTCACCCAAGAGTTAAGAAAATTTATGCAAATCTTTAGGCACTATACTTTTGGGCTGGCATGAAGAGGGATATTGTAGATTTGGTAGCTAGATGCTTGGAGTGCCAGAGGATCAAGGCAGAACATCAGCATCCCACAGGTCTATTACAGCCTCATCTCATTTCAGAAAGTGGGACATAATTTCCATTGACTTTATTGTGGGATTTCCTATGACTTCTCGATGTCATGATGCTATCATGGTCATAGTTGATAGATTGACCAAGGTGGCACACTTTTCCCTAGTCCGTTCATCATACACAGCTTCATCAGTTGATGGAAGATATTTTTCGCTTGCATGGTATTCCACAGAGAATCATATCTGACAGAGATCCAGTGTTCACATCTGCATTGTGGACATCATTGCAGTGTGCCTTAGGAACACAACTAAACTTTAGTTCTGCCTACCATCCTGAGACCAATGGATAGACAGAGAGAGTTAATTAGGTTCTTGAGGACATGCTTCGTATGTACGTGATGGATTAGCAGTCGCATTGGGAGGAGTATTTACATCTTGTGGAGTTTTCCTATAACAATGGATATCATAGCTCAATTGGTATGGATCCCTTCTAGGCACTATACGGTCGTCCTTGTAGGACCCCATTAAGTTGGGACCGTCTTGATGACAGAGTTCTCCTTGGTCCCAAAATGCTTTAGGACATGGAACAACAGGTAGTTCACATCAGAGAGCATCTGGTGGTAGCTCAAGATAGATAGAAGAAATATGCAGATGCACATAGAGTTGACCACCAGTTCTCTATTGGCGATCGTGTCTTTTTGAGAGTGCGACTACGGAAGAGCCTAATCCATTATGGAAAGGGTTCCAAGCTCACACCTCATTTTGTAAGACCATTTGAAGTTTTGGAGAGGATTGGCCCCGTTGCTTATCACTTAGCATTTCCACCCGGTCTATCATGGATACACGATGTTTTTCATGTTTCTGTACTTAGACCATATTTTCCAAATGTCATTCACGTACTTGATTGGAATGCTCTTCAGGTCGAGGACGGGTAGCTAGCACTCGAGCTCGTGGTCGTGCATCAGTATCGGAGACTCGCCCTCAGGGGAAGAAGTATTGAATAGGTGCAGGTTCAGTGGGACCTGAATGATGAGACTTCAGTGACATGGGAGGATGCATCTTGTATTAGAGAGGCCTATCCATAATTATTTAGTGGCTTCCAGGAGTAAGCCATATTTTAGGGGAGGAGGATGTGATACCCCTCATGTTGTTGTTACTCTTATGTGTTGATCCCATACTTGTTTGTGTGGGTGATCAGTTCACCATTTTGGTTGTGCATGGATTTATGGTTTGGTTGCTTTGCTATACTGGATTTTACCTATGTTGTTATATGGTATATCTTATGGTGATCATGTTACATGACTATTTTGTGGTGTACTTTAATAATATATATATGGTGATGTTGCAAGTTTTATGTTGTTATAATGATTGGTGTGTTTGTTAGTGCGTTTTGGTGAAAGGATGGAGGGGCATCACTTGCTTGCAAGTGCCCTGTCACCCTGCTATTACCTTTCACGGTGTGTTTGTTATGGTGATTTATATGCTTCACGATATTTGTTTCTATGTAGGATGCAAGTACTGGACATCGACTCCACCTGCTTGTTAGGTTTGAGCGTGTCTTATAAACTCAACGGGATTGATGTTGAAAAAAGGAGTGGTTAGGAAAGAATTCTCGTCCCAAGTTCATCTTCTATGAGTCCTTTGTGGTCTTTGTTTCAACTTGTCATTGTATGTAAATGTGTAGTGTCGATTAATATTTTAGTTGTGATTTAATTAATTTCTGTTAGTGTGATTAATTATTATGTTTAATTAATAGTGCTATTATAATTAATTATGGTTAAGTTGATTGAATAATACTCTTGATTTAAGGGATAGTTTAAATAAAACATAATTGTTTTGTTGATTTGTAGAATGTTAAATTTTCCATTTAATTTTGGAGTTATTTAAATAGCTTATCAAGCTATATTATTATTATTAGAAAAATAATTAAAATAAAATAAATAAATAAATAAATGAATAAAAAATAAATAAATTATTATATTTTTCTTTTATTGGAATGGTATGGGAAGTAGTGGGGAAATAATGAATTTATGTTATGGAAATTATTCCCGGAAAGAAAAGAGGCATGTGGTAACAGAAGTTTCTTCACAGGAAAATTTTGGCTAAGAATAGGGGTAGCTTTGTGTGTGTGGAATTATTTTTGGGTTTTCTGGTGTATGTTTGTGGAAGGATTTGGGAAAAGTTGCAGGAGAGTATATGGGATTTAATATTGGTTGGAGGTGAATCTTCTAGATAGAGCTTCATAGCTGGACGATCGGTGGCAAAGCTTGGTACAAACTTACTTCTATAGCCTACAGGAAACGGGTTCCTTTCTCTTTTTGTTTTGTTTTGTATTATTGCCTATTTTAAAAAGATTGTTTGTTTGTGTATAAGGTTTGTTTGTGTCTTTGAAGAATTTAGAAGTTTTTTTGTAGAGAGTATTATTTTCGACTGCTGCCATTAAAATTTTGTGTTGCCTCTATAGGGATTTACTCAAAAAATTAGAGAATCTAGTTAAAAAAAACTCTTGAATTAGAAGCTCTAAAGGAAACAGTAGAAAAAGAAAACCTCTGAGGTAATTTTAAACAAAACTTCTCTATTTTTTTTTTTAAAACAGAGGAATTTAGAAAATCTTTGTGCAAGGAAAATTGGGAAAAAACACAGGAAAATTAGAAGAGCTTCTGTGTAAACTTTTTTATTACCTATGGATGAATATAATGTTTCATTTCCTCCTTTATCCCATCTCTTTGAAAGTAAAATTAAACTATTAATTTAATTTTAGGTAGAATTGTTGTTCCTCAGTATTCATTCTTCTGTCTGTGAAATTAAAATTAATATATATATGGATATATATATTGTTGATCAATAAATTGTATATTGAAATTATCTACATGCTTGTAGAATTGGTTTGTATTTCGTCTGTACGGAATTAATGAACTAAATTAAAAAAATGAAAAATAAAATAAATAAATAAAGAAATTAAATATATATATATATATATTATTGACGAAATTTCGTACCTCGAAATTCGTCAAAATATATATATAGTGTTTTTAATTAAAAAAAATTAAATTAAAAAAATATATATATGTAAAATATTTGGTGGTGGAGGGGATGGTACCACCGTACCCCCCACCCCTGCACAGTCCTCAAAGGACTGTTGCGTCAGCAGTCCTTTGGACTGATGTACGCAGTCCCTTGGGGGCTGCGTCCTCCCCTATGGGGAGGTACACAGCCCCCAAGTGGGCCCTTGGCTTTTCTAATAAAACAAAATAAAATTTATAATATTTATATGGGTTCTTTTAAATTTGAAAATTTGAATTGTTAAAATCAATTTATTTTAATATGTATATATGTATATATATATAGATATATATATATATGTATATTTAAATTTAAATATATATATGTGTGCGTGTGTGTGTATATAGTTTATGTGTGTGTGTGTGTGTGTATACATATAGAATGATATATATACAAATATATATGATTTATTGCGAAGTAAATTATATTCACAATAGTTATTTAAAACATTTTTTTTATATTTTCTTATTGATGAAATTAGAAGTTAATGATTTATTAAATTTATTTAAATGTTTTCTATTAGTAAAATTAATTGAGGAAATTAATGGTTTGTTCTTTGTGAAGAAAATTCGTGTAGTGCGATAATGTTGTATGATTTGTGGATTTATGTTATTAATCGATTCCTTGATTTTGAGTAAACAATTGATTAATTTTATGGAGTTCATTATTGAGACTCTTGAGTTGAGTTAACAACATGAGTGTTCCTTTATTTGGTTAACTTTATTATAGGAGATAGGGTTGTCGTTAAACTTCTAGAGGTTAGGGAATTTGGTGTATTAAGTTAGGAGGCTTTTGTATTAGATATTTGATTCCACTTTCTTTATGGTTGTAATCTTAAATGTTGACATTGAATTGCATCATACTGTTAAGTAATTGAGTCATATGATTATAGCAAGATGGTTTTTACCTCGCGAATTTCTATCCTATGTTTTGTGAACTTGAGAGTTCAATCCCTTTTGTTTTGTTGTATGTTAGGGATTCTAGGGAGAGTGGCTCTATGTGGGCACCGACGCACAAAGGGATTGTCAGGATGACCCACAGTAGAGTTAGTGTAAAAAGTGAAAACCTAACTAATTAATTAGGGGATGGGTAGTAAGCACTAAAAGATAATTATAGATTCCTTGCTCACCTGTTAGGGCTTCCAAAGACTAAAGGTGGTCGAGAAGGCCGTGGTTGGCATAATCGTGATCTCGTCTCTACGAGGAACGCATTATTCTGCATGAGTCACCCTATGGGGCGGCGCCTTGAGATAGGAAGTCAGGATAACCATAGATGGAGGCAGCACCTTGTGATAGGATGTCAGGATAATCCATGAAGGCCATGCAATGACACTCTCCTCTAGTTCTCCCCCTTAGTTAATTTAATTGGAATCCTCTAGAAGTGGTTTATTGTTATGACTTGGTGTCACTTGTCATGTTTTGTTGGAAGAATTTTGTTGTTATGTTCTTAAGTGCGTGATTTATTTTTCCATGTTTGAAGGTGAGTCCTATGTGTTCTTTTGATGTCTTGGTCGGGAATCCTTTCTTAACTACTCCTAGCACGGGGGTGGTCAGGTGGAACATGCTTCGCACCCCTTTGGGTTTCCCATTTGACAGTTGTATCTTCAGTGCAAGGATTGTGGAGACAAAATGTACTAGATTTATGTTCATTTAGATGTATATTTGTACTCTTGACGTATCTTGTAAAATGTAATAAAATTCTCCCATGTGATGGGATAATGTATTTTGTAACTTTGATAATTGATTATTGATATTTAGTTTGTAACATGATGTATTGTATTATCACACTTTGTAATTCAAACATTATTCACATACGTAATTATATTTGATGTTGATATATGTTGAGTAAAATAGTTCTCATTGTTCCCAAGTTTTAATGGCTATGTAATCTTGTATAGCATCTATGTGGTTCATTCTTATTTTAATGCTTATCGTTTATCACTATTTATATGAGAACTTATATCAGTGGAAATGAATGTTAGATTTGTCAAAATTATTAATGGGTAGATAACGTAATGTCTCTTCGTGTACCCCAAGGGACTTAGGAGTTTAGTTTGTATTTGTAATTATGTTAGTTGCAATAGATAACATAGTACTTTTACTTTAAAAAAAAAAAAATTTGTTGTGTACTTAGTTGTCCTTTGGGGTTTGCACGACAGGGTGTTACATGTGCAAAACAGAGACCTTCTTTTTCAATGAAAAACCTATGTTTAATAAAACTAAAAAAACAAATACATAATAAAACCAAAACATATTAAAATTATCTTTTTTGGATAGCTCATTCAAAGGACTGCCTAATTCTAGTTGGGTTTGTGAAGATTCCTCCATTTTCATCCTCAACCCGAGCTCCGAAGTGCCAAAATTTGGGTTTTTTTTGTGTCAAAGGGGTTCGCTCGAAGCCCTTTCCAATGCCTTTTTTTTGTATTTTTAGCACCCAAGATTTAAAGGGGTTCGCTTGAACCCTAGTTTGAGTGAACCCTTTATGGGTTCAATCGAACCAGGAGGTTCGTATAAACCCCCAAAATCACATTTTTTGCCTTGGGGTCATTTTTTGTGAGTTTTCCTTCCTCACTTGAATTGTAAACCACTATTATGGCTTCACCCTTTAATATGTGTTTAACATATATAAATCATAAATATGTGAGCATGAGTTCTCTAAATATAGATTTAAAATTTGTATATAAACACATTATTGAGTGTAAACATGTACATGTACACATGTATCTATTAATGTATAAATATTTAAACATAACAAAACACATGTATATGTAGATAGATGAACATAAACATAAACATTATAAGAAAATATAGGTACATGCACGTACATATTAAATAAAATAAACATAAGAAAATGTGTATGTATATCATATAAGGAAATGTACTAGAGATCATCAAATGTTGACTACTAGAGATCATCATATAAGAAAATTTTTAGAGATCATAAATCTAGTGCAAGGCCTAATATGAATGTTGAATCCTAGTCGAACAATCATCTAAATGAGAACCTACTCTAATGGATGTGTTGAGCCCTGCAGATAAAATTGTGTAAACAATGTGTTAAATACATATAATATATTGTAAATTTTATGAAAGTTATTTAAGAATGTGCATGTATTTTTAAATATCTATCTAGATCTATGCATACATATGCATGTACATATACACGTGTATATATAAAAATTTAAAACTCACATGTCCACTGGCAGCAGAATCATCCACATAGTCACATCAATGTGCACGATCTAAACCAAGGCTAGGAGTAACATGAGGTATGTCCATCTACAATATATATACATATATATTACATTAATATCTAGTTAAAACTAAAATTTAAAAATAATTAAAAAAATAAATTGAAACATGCACATGCACACATACATGCACATCATTTGGTATCAGATGATCTAAGTCCTCTGCAATAGTCGCATCCACCAAATCAACCAAATGCTCAAACGATGAGTTAAGATATACATCTATCTAATCTGTCACATGTCGTGTCATAAATGATGAGTGAAGGGTACTATACAGTTGAGATGGAATTGGTGATGATGAACCAGGACCTGTCAACAAATCCATAAAACCCATAGTTTATGCAGCAACCAAATGATCTGTAGGTGGATCCTAATGTACACTAGTGATGGGCTAAGAGATATGGGATCTTGGATGTGAATGAACTCCTAAATCCAAATGACCTCTAACCTACTCTATAGTGATTCCAGAGTATGATGTGATGAAGGCATATGCCTCCAAGAGGTCCTTAGCCAAATAATGCATAGTCCTGCATGCCATATATCTTGTAAGTCCATCAAGTTTTGTGGGTGTAGGGATTCCCACCACTGTAGAAAGATCCATGCTACTATGTTGTGCTACAAATGGTGTAGATCATGAACGTCTAGACATCAAATATTGACCCACACAATCAATAGATATCCTAGTGGTCGCAATGCAATGTCACCTACACTGTCAATTGCTTCATTTTGGGAAGCAACGACAACTTGATCTGTTAAGGGGGACAAAGCTAGGGTGAGAGTAGGAGACCTACTGCCAACCAATTCCCTAAACACTGGGGCTAGTTTATCTACTCGATGATAGGTGGGCCTATTGGAAATCCTTCCACGCTCCTGACCAAAAATATGGTGGAATGTCCAAGTTGTTGACTTTGAGGCCCAAATGGACCTCAACATACAACTACTAAAAAAATATATAATGGAAGTTGGTCATTGTTCGGATATTGACCGTGTGTTGCAAGAAATCATAGGTATATCAATTGGGCCATAGCATGATCCACACATTTGGTGACCTAGTATCCCATCTCCTTATGTTTATTTTGATAGAATGGAAAACAAGTGTTTTAATCATTTATTTGGTCATAGCATAATGTATTTGTTTATAGGGAACCTCACAATTACTTCTTTCCCACATGTGGGAAAGAATAGCAGCTAAGCTATCAAGGAAATATGCACTAGTCTGCCCAAGTTTATCTCTTATTTGTTCTAGGATTTGTAATATGGACATGCAAACTTCTGAATATATGCCTATGTTTTTTCCATTTGTTAATGACTCTCTCAATCTCCTAACCTCACTATTAGTATTTGTAAATAGAGTTTACGAAGGTGGAACAAGTGCATTTTCCACATGTGATATGTATGTACACCTAAAGGAGCAATGAGACCTTGGTTTAATATATCTATATGTAGGGAATATAAATCTAAAATAGTTCTAAATAAATTTACAAGTATGCACATGATATATATAATGTATTAAACATGAACACTAGATATCTAGATAATAGTTCTTGAAAGTGCATACATACATTCAATAAATTTAATGTAGCTTAGATACATATATTGCTAAACAAGTTTGTGCAACAAGTAAATCAATTTGAAATAGAGCATTCACTAGTTCAAATAATTCATCTAATCATCAATAATATTTTCATACTGGATTAACAAAAAACAATTCAACATCTATCATAGTTTTTCATAAAAACATTTTCACTATTTTATTTAATTTTCTAAACATTTTACTTATTTAATTTAATATATTTATCAATTTATAATTCTTAGGGTAAAATATCACCCTTGTAGAGATAATATTAGATGGATTCCTCCATAAGAAATTAGATGAAAATTTAATTTTGATGGTTCGTTGAGGGGAAACCTAGGGCACTCTAGTACAAAATGTGCCATTAAAGACTTAAAAAATCTTGATAAAGGTTGCATCTAAGATTTATTTCCTAGAACTAGTAATAAAGGGAAAGCATCATTACTTAACATTGGTGGTCATGTAAAATCAATTTAGTCATCATTGAAGGATATTCAACGGAAACAATATTTAGCATCATGAAAATATAATTGATCAATTAGAAGAGAAACATCATACTATATGAGGCATAGGAAATCCTTGATCCACTAAAATTATTCTCTAACTATGTTGCTACCATGAAGGAAACAAGACAACATGTTTCTTTTCAAATGAAGGGATTTATAGCATAAATAATTTAATAATTTGAAATTATATGAAAATTTGTCTAGATCATACAATCATGTGGCATGTAACTCCTTAAATTATTTTTTCCCCTTCATTCCATTAATAACCTGAAGTGGGATGAATGACTCACAAATGATGGGATGATAATTAAAGGTTATATAATTGAATTCCTATGATTTATTCATGCCAAAATATCTAGCTTCTCTGCCTATACTCTTTATTTTCCATCTACTCACTGTACCTTTTTTATTTAGATACAAATTGAACTCTGCATTTGATTGGTTGGAGAGATTTTATAAATGGATTTATTAGGAGAAATAATAGATTACTAGGATAACATGGTCTTATTCTTATAAGGTGGAGATATTACAATTGACATTAAAGAGGTTCTAGAATGGGATTTTGTTGAGGTTGTAGAGCATTTCCATGTTAATGTTTGTCTCTTGAACATTTATAAAATTATTTAAGACAAGAAATTGACAAAGGCATTGAAGAAGAATTACATTTGAGAGAAACATAAGGAGGATTAAAGATTAATTTTAATAATTTTTCCCATGTCATAGATGCTTTTTTTTCCCATTATAGGTTTGAATTTTACTGTTTGGCATCTTTGGAAAATATTGAAGAAGTGGAGGAGTGACTACATGCAATAGTCTAGGAGGTGGCCAATATTCAATGGATCCTATCCAACAAAGATTATATTTATGAGCCCTAAATATCAATACACAATACACCATTGATTTACCCATCTTATAATCAAACCATATCCTAAGAAAACAATGTAAGTAGAGTCTCCAATGATAAATCTTTGAAGTTCTAGTATTCAAATAAGAATTAAGAATCTCTTGAGAATGAATCCTATGGAGAGAAGCTGTTATTTATCAAGTATCAAACTCTTCTAGAAGAGGCACCCAAAACTCTATTAAAAAGATATTGTATTTTATTAGTGGGTATGTGCAAGATCATGATGGGCCAAAAAGTGGCAATATTATGGGTATTTGTAGGGTATGTGGTTGACGACTTTTTTTTACCCAAAATTGTTGAAACAAAAAGGGTTTTTAGAGGAGATTCTCAGCTTTCCACCAATATAAATTATTCTTTAATTTGAATTTAATAAATAATTATTATTCATTTTCTATTAGAATTACGACTAAAGTTATGATTGATAGGTTGATTGAAAAACATATATAACTTTCAAATGGTATCACATTTTTTGAATCCAAAACATGTGTCACATTCTATGCTTCACATACTATAGGATTAAAAAAAGAAAAATTAAATTTCATGAAGTTTTGACCAAGTTAAGGTGGTCAGACATACGATTTTTTATATTTTCTAAAAGTTGTAATAGAAAATTCATAATTAATTATTTACTTGGAAAAAATTACAAAAAATATGCATCACATCTAGACATGAGTCCTCTACTTATACATAAAATCTTATAAAAAATATTATCATTTTATTATGGTTAGGGTAGTCATACAGACACCTACTTCTTATTTTTTCCACTGAAATTTAAGTACTCTGCATTGAAATTTTAAATTTTCACCAAATAGATTTTATTTATTTTTAAATAAACCTAGTAGTTTATAAAATACATTCAATTTTCTACAGATTCTATAAAAAATATGCATCACATCCAGACATGAGTCCTCTACTTATATATAAAATCTTATAAAAAAAAATATTATTATTTTATTATGGTTAGGGTAGTCATACAGACACCTACTTATTTTTTGCCCTGAAATTTAAGTACTCTGCATTGAAATTTCAAATTTTCATAAAATAGATTTTATTTATTTTTAAATAAACCTAGTAGTTTAGAAACTAAATTCAATTTTCTATAGATTCTATTCTAACATATTTTTTAAATAATATAGATAACTTATTCAAATTTTTATGTCAAGTTGCCTAACACTAATTTTTCTAAATTTTTTGCCACTTAAGGGCCTGTTTTTTCCATGATGATCCTACACATACCCTAGTTAAAGAGGAGGAAGAAATATAAGTTTTATGTTTATGAATGGCTTTCTCTAATGCGTCCATCCTATAAATGTACACCAAAATGTAGGATGATCAAGTGTGTAACAAAAGTTTTAAAAAGAGACTTGATTTCTTCTTCATCGTGGAACAAAACCTAAACTATACTAAGTTGAAGGTTAAGGGTTACTAGTTTTGTGATTGAATTTATTATTTTTAATTCTAGGTGTCTTATTCTCTATTGATTAATTTATGGATGGTGTAGATTTGATTTTGAAACAAGATTGTCTTATGGTATTCACAAATACTATTTTTGGGTTTACTAGGTAAGAGGAATCACCAAGTTATAAGATAATAAATACTTTCAATATGGACCTACAAGTGTGTGTATTACCAAGTAACATGATAAGTTAAAAGAAAAGAGAGATGAATATATGTCACAAATAAAAAGGGTATAGAAAAAATCCTTTTCTATTTGTATGAAAATTTAAGGAATATAAACTAATTTGGAAATAAAGTATTGATGTTTATCTTTCCTATACTTTATTTCATCTTATCGTTTCATCTTTGATAAGGTCATGTATTTCTAACATATGCATGTATTTTGCAATATAGAAGGAATTCCTTGTCTTATAAAATGTAACTGGCATAGAGGAATTGACTTGACTAAAGCACAAACAACACACTTAACCAACCATATATAAATCTGAAAATGTAACCTAAAGGGTTACCAATGACAAGATCCATGAAATAAAACTGCCAAATTTGATGAGGTTACTAATAGCAACATCAAATTTGACCACTAGAGACAAGGATGAGAAGCTTGAAATGCATATACATCAGCATAAATCAACCTAAAATAATAAATTAATTAGTTCTAGAACATGATGATTCAACATTTAAATGAACATGAATTAGAAAATGTATCACATATTTGTAATTTTTCAAGGAAATTATATACTTGGATGAGTTATGAGTGTTTAAGAGAATATTCTAGCTAATCTACCTATGTATATTTTAGACTAATATTGCCTTGATTTTAAACAAGACAAGGCCTTCAATCAAGGATCACTAGGATTAGAATACTTTTTAATTAGACCCATGATTATAGATCAATTTAAAATAAATAAACTAGAACTTGATAAGTGATTATATACCAATGGAACAATATTATAATATTTCATATTAAATTATGTTCAAATACATATTCTTATAAAGAACCAAATACAAGTCATGTATTCATACAAATATATAGGTTTTTGGTGATATAGATTGGCCAAGCTAAGTTTTGAAGGGGATTGTTTTATTTCAAGGGATAAGATTATTGCTGAGCATGGTGATGATGTACATGTATAAACCACTAACACATATGAGTTTATTCCAAGTGTCAAATGTAGTGACAATAGGAAAGCCTAAATTGTTAGCATAAATAGCTTAATGAAAATACAAAATAGCTTAGATAAGTATTTTAAATTTAAAGATGACAACTTGACAAGCCAATAGGATTCAAGGAGGAGGAACTCAAAACTCTAGTATAAGTATTAGGTGGTCTGAATTGATAGAGGCTAATGAATTTATATAAACATGTGCCATTCAAGTGAAGAATATCAAATGCATTGATAAGTAAATTAAATTTGAGAATATAAGACCCAAAGAAGGCCTATAGAAGGTATAGGTCTAAATCATATCTTGATGATTAAATGTGAACATAATATTCATATTCATGTAAATTGGATTCAATTATAAAAGTCTATTCCTTGTAATTGTATGTATATTTTGTGAAAAAAAATTCTAAGAATAGGATCTTTGAATGTTTTCTATTGTATATTAATTTACTTAGAGGTACTACATTGAGGTCCTACAAGGAGCAAGTAGGATAGTTGACTAAAGGGTAATAAATCAAGATAAATTGATTGAAGGGTAAAATCTCAGGATAACAAAGCGAACCTAAGAAAAACTCAAGAAAATTTGGGCTAAGTTGGGGTAATATAATTGTAGTAGTGGAGGAGTAAAATTACAAGAACAAATGAGGATTGAATTAAGAGTTGGGAACTATTTATATTTTCTCAAGTAATAGGTGAAGGCTTATTCTATATAATCAGTCCTTGACACGAATTTAAGATCATCTTCTAACTATCAAATAATACTTGAACTATTAGGTTATTAGGCATTCCTATCAAATATTATCCATCCAATTTGGTATCAATATGAAAAAAGAAAATATGGAGCTAGCCTCTTTATTAAGTGATGTGATAAATTTCATATTTTTATCCTTTTTGTAGATTTAATCTTATAATTATATCCCTAGAAATTTTAGTCTATATATACACATGAATTATTTTATTTGAAAAATATTGTATAAATGAAGAAGTACAAAAATAATCAATACTAGAGTGGTTCATTAAGCTTAATATAATAAATGGAGAAGGACCTAAATGACATCTAGACTATCAAAAAATAAAGATACTCTACCACATCCACACAAGACTCTATATTTTAACTTGAAATTTATTACATCTTTAAGGATTGGCTAAATACTAAGGTGATGTGGTGACCAATGCTAAAAAAAAAAATCCTATTTGCATAAATCTACTAAGCAATTCAATGTGTTTAATTATTCATAAAACTTGGCATATATATTTTTGAAACTATACTATAAAATAATTTTGTATCAAAGGAATGCAAAGTAACAACTTATAATAGTTTTGAATGGAGTTGCTTTCTAAGAAATGTTGAATCTTCATAGGCCTACATTGAGATATGATGTTCTTTTGGCAAAGTAGTGGTCTTAGGAGAATGAAATATTCAATGTATTAGAGAAGTGAGTTGGAGATGGTGTGTATCTACCAAGATTGAGAAAGATGAATATTATTCAATTTCTAATTTTTCACTTGAAAATTCTACGAAGAAATGGTCTAAATGTTTAATCTATTTAGAAATAAAATTTCTAGTCATTTGTATGCAATGTGGGTTCCCTTGTTACATATGCTCTAGGAAAATCTAATGATTCTCAACTATTGAGAAGTAATGGTTGTATCCCAAAACATACAATTCGTGTAGGGCATAAGAGGGGTAGTTTTTGCAATCTCCATACTAAATAGATAAATATTTTTATCAATAGAGTCTTCTTCATTGTTGATGAACTAAATACCTATTTTTAAGGTTCCTTTCTATATGGCTTTCCAAAGAATTGCATGCAAACACATAAAATGAAGGAATAACTATTATGAATACAATTATTTTTATGTAATTGTGAATCAAAAAGTCCATGTACTAAGATCACATGCCAAGAATGCACCCATTTTTAATAGAGAAGTTAAAGGAGAAAAAATGGAAACATAGTTCATTTACTTTTGACATCCTATCATTTCAAATGTAGGAGGTACTTAGATATTGGTCCACACAAACTACCCAAGTACAAGTGAAAAATTGTAAAATATGATATTTGTTGCCAATTGAATAATTTAGTGGCTACAATATTTTTTATGAAGGGAATAACAAGCATACCTAGTTCTTATTTTTGTCTCATGGGTGAAAAATATAAATTTTATAGTATTCTAAAATTGGTGAGTTGATTAAAAGGAATTTGAGTTTAATAGAATAGGAGCTCCCATTTTGGCATAGGTAGGGAGGATTTTGCATGTGGCTTTACACCCACCAATTTCATTTTCTTGAAAGTTTCTAAACACTTTTCAACAAATCCATTTTTTGCATCATATTTTTAAGTGCTATAAGGAATCATATTTCTCTAGCCTATGGAATAACTATAAATAACTTGCAGGAAACATCATTTATATGAAACCTAAGTAATCAATTATGATGATTTTGGGCATCAATTGGTGGCTTAGACTGACTTAACTGAGAGCTTTGGAACAAGGTATGGATGTCCATCATAGTATAAATGAAGCTTTGGAATAAGGTATGTACATTTCAATCATGGCAATTTCCCTGCTAAGCATTGACAAGGCAAGTGAACTGTTTGACTGATAGCCTCAAGAAATGTGTTCTTATTAATGGATTTTTTGAAAACAATTTATAAAACTTCAAGCAAATGCAATTAGGTGTGTTGATACCATGTTCTAAAGCTCACATTTTTGCACAGGCAAGGAGGATGTTGCTTGTGGCGTAGCTCCCATTTTGGCATAGGCAAGTGAATTGTTTGACATGTATGTGAAATGTGGAAGCATTGACAAGGCAAGTGAATTGTTTCATATGCAAGTGAACTATTTGACAAGGCAAGTGAATTGTTTGATACACTTGGAGAAATGTATGCAAAATGTGGAAGCATTAACAAAAATAAAACTTGAAGCAGAGGAAACCAACCTAGAAGGAGTGGTGCCCTAGTCATGGAGGGTCGTAAACTTCTTCCTGGTTGCCTTGAATATGCTTTCATTTGCTTGGTGGGGTTTGAGGGTTTGGTTCACCATTGCAATAGTGAAGAATGAAATTGTCGTTTTTGACAATAAAAACCTTAATTAAAAAAAACCTAGAACATGGGTTTGAGTAAACCCCCATTTGCTTGAACCCTATTATTCTATTGAAAATTAATCTCCCTGCATGGAGGGTGGGTTCACTCGAACTATGGGGTTCAAGCAAACCATAAAAGATGTTCGTTTGAACCATTAAGTTCGAGTGAACCCTCGAAAATCCATTTTTCCTTCCTCGTAAGAATTGTAAACCATTATTATGGGTTTATCCCCACTAATATTCCATTCCTCAAGCAAGATCAAGATATCCCTTCTACCCTTTCCAATGATCTTGTCCAAAGCCAAGAGAAAAAAACCCTTAAAGAGTAATCCAATGATCCTCCTCTTTGTCAAGAATAAATTATCCCTTCACTTCCATGTCCATCAAAAGATGTTATTATACCTGAGTATCCTATCATATCTCCCATTCCACCTCTTGATGATCCTATAATTTCTCCCATTCCATCTACTAATGATCATGTCATTTCTCCCATTCCACCTCTTGATGAACCTATCATTTCTCCCATTCCACCTCTTGATGATCCTATCATTTCTCCCATTCCACCCCTACAAGATCCTATCATTCTTATTATTCCATCTAAAGATCCCATTTTCATTCCTAATCCACCTCCAGAATTCATCATTACTCCAATTCTAAATTTTCTTGAAGATCTCATTTTTCTTCCTAATCCCCCTCATGACCTTAACATGTGTGTGCAAGTTGTTCATGAACCCTCTGCATATCAAAAGCTTTCCTCCACTCAAAATGGACTCACGTCTTGTTCCCAAAGCAAAAAATATCCCACTGATCAAAATATTTGTACTAATGGTCATGTCCTCAGTTACATACCTCATTCTCAAGATGTTGATATCCTTGCTAAGTCTAAATCCAAACATATGCCTTCACATTTATCCCTTCCATCCATCTTAGGTCCATATATTCCTCCATCCTCTAGCTCACAATTGATTTATCCTTTCATAAATATAGGTCAACAAAGGCACACATCTTTGAGAACCTTCCACTCATGCAAAAGACCTCCATATCATTCCCATCCATCCATGAATCCCATTCTTCTTGGAAGAAATTTGGATGCTACGCATAAATTCCATTAGTCCAACATTCCACATACAGTCAAGAATCCACATGTCTCATCTAATCGACATGTGAAAAAAAAAATCTGGGTCCCAAAGGAAAAAAATGTTCAAAAGCCTAGAAAGGCCTATTAATCAAAAATAAAAATCCAAAAGGCCACAAAGGCCAATTAAGCGAAAATCAAAGGAAAAGTCCATATGGGTTCTTAAATCCCTTGTGCAATCAATGTGTTCCAAGGAACCACAAAAGCATAAAAAATCAAAATTCATGTGGATTCCCAAACAGCTCATAGAAGCACAATGTCCTAAAGAAAAATCAAAATTGGCATCCAAAATTGCTATCCCTCCATCTAAATTTCCTTCAGCGTCCAAATCCATTTTGGGTCCTTATGTCCCAAATTCCAAATCAAGTCCTCCATCAAAATCTTAAAGTCCAAATTCCACTTTTCCTCTATCATTCCACCAACCCTCAAGGTGTGGGCCAATGTTGATCTTACCCACATTTTCATCCCTTTAGGCTCAATTATTCCAATACCTCATTCACTATCCAACTAATTTTTGTCTACCCATCCTTCCTATACAGTCCTTTGCATAATCCATATCCCATAGTCCATCCAATTATCCATCTTGGCTCCCTATCCATTGTCCTATCAACGTCTCTAAGCATACATCCAATAGTCATGGTCAATTATAAGCACATATTTCAAGGATACTTTCCAAAGAACAAGATGCTTAAGTCCTTCATCTATCTCATATCATGCAAAAGGTCATCATGATGAAAACCTGGCAAATAGACATCATGTTGATATAAAAAAACCAACCCAAAAAAAAGAAAAAGAAAGGGAAAAAGGTAAAGAGAAATAATTTTATCCACTAGTAAAAATCTAGTAAAAAGGTGTCATGGGAAAGTACCATGATAAAAACCTGGTAAACAAGCATCATGCACAATTCATGATCTTCTTGTGTACCATACTTCAAGGGCAAGTTTCATACATTTTATCATATCCTATCATACCCCTATCATATCCTCCAGTACCCTTCGTCCCTTATATACATTATCCTATCTTATCCATATTTCATTTTCTCCACCTTTGATCTTGACAAGGTTAAGGATATTCATGCGCATTATGTGTCCTATGTACTTTACCTTGTCCCTATCCCTCTTATCCATATCCTTTGTAATGTTCCATTATTTACCAATCCAAGAAAAAACATAAAAGCACAAATTAGAACATATAATGTATTTCACCAACACATCATTTGATTTATGTAAATTTCTTTGAAGACCTATATATACATCAAGAAATATCAATAAAGTACATAATTTCTTATTATAGATTAGTTCATTTCAGTTTTGCACATTTTAAGAATAAGACAAATAAATGCATTATCTAGGGTATTAACTATCATGATCATATCTGAGTTATTACTCCCAAGTGGAATAGATCCTCGCCTTGTTCCTCTTCCTAACCTCGTTGGATGGAAGATTTATTGTGCCAAGGGCACATGCACAATCTCGAATTGGTCTCCCTCAAGGTTTACTACCCGTCTTGGGACCATCCAACATTGGACTGATTTACCGGACTTTCCCTCCACACACTCCCTATCCTTATGAGTGCTAGCCAAAGGGAATTTTGGCCCAAAGTCTATTCTCATAGAAGTAAAGCCATCATCGCTTAATAAGACACATATATCTATTGATTGCAAATGTTTCATTTAATATCTCTATGCATTTACTAATCCTATTGAATTCACAAATCATCACAGATTAGAACATTCAGTGATATTGATTCTAATAAGATATGAGTTAGGAATTACACTGTAACCCCCTGTAATAGGAACTAGAATTTCATTGTATAAATCTCAATGTTATCCAATCGATTGAAGGTACTTACCTCTAATCGGTGTGCTAACTGGATTTCTTCTAGACGTATCTCCCTATAGCCCGATCTATCCTCTTTCTTTGATTCGATGATCATGACCTCTCTCTGAATATGTATATAAGTTTCTAAACTGTAAACACTCTTATTATCTATTACAACTTGAATAACTATATTCTATTAACTATAATCACAAACCTTCATTATACTACCATAATCAACCCTATATTAAAATAAATTATGATCATTCCTATATTTGAATAAAACATAGATCTGAATTAGCAGACACATGGCTATTGACTATTTTACTCATTTTCCCTTTATTCACTTTTCATTGCATGTCGTTCCTTTAGTAGATCTGTTAGTAATTTTTTTTTTTTTGAAATGATATTATTACCTTTATTCCTTCCTCTCAACCATCAACACAATTGTTTGATAATATTGACGACTTGTGTATAATGATTATCACAATAACTAGTTATACATAAAGGCACTGACTATACCATGAGAATACATATAGAAACATGACTCCATTTCCCAATAAATCAATAAATCACATTGATTAGATAAGTATCTTAGTGTAAATTGCATTCGATAATTTATTTATCAAATACATGAATTACAGTATCTACAACCATACTATATATATATATATATATCAATCCTTAATTGAATATTTATCAATCATGAATATATTTAAATATAATTTCTGTAATATATTTAAATATATTTATACAACATCAACAATACATTTATCAATGACCAACTATTATTAAATTCCCAATTTATTCTTATCTATTTATATTGCCTAAACTTACAAATCGAATTCCTTTCTGTCTATTAATCTTTTATCCATTTATTTATTTATTTTGGACTACCTTTAATTTAGATCTAAATTTAGCAGAACCTACTTACGTCTCTGTCAATCTGCATATTCCTTTTAATTTCTCCAGCTCTCGTGCTTTATTTCGTATACTCCTTTTCTAATTTTAATCCATAAAATCTAACTTTTACCCCAACGTATTACAGCCTCTGTTTATTCTTTTATTGATATTCCTGATTCCCCATATATCTTCCATATTATGTCTTGGCTGGGTCCCTCCTTAAAGATCAATCAAGAGTCATATGTCCTCTTGGAATCGTTGTCCCTTAAGGTATCGATTCATGACTAAAGGTATACCACATGTTTACAATTATAATTGCTGCATTCTTTAAACTTTCATTGTGGTTAGGAGTTGTCTTAGGAATCGGTGCTTACGTAGTTTGTATTATTTTCATTTTATTCTCTTGTGATTTCTTTATTATTATTATTATTATTATTATTATTATTATTATTATTATAATAATAATAGTAACTACTAAAATAATATATGTTATTGTATTTTTTTTTATTTATTTATTTGTATTTAATGTTTTATATTTTAATTATTAAAGTAGAATAACAATGTATTATTATTTTATTTTAATGTATCTCAATATTTTATATTGGTGTATAATGATTATAATACTTAGTATTTATATTTCAGTAATTACAATATTATTATATATTTATAATTATTATTATCTTTGATAATTGTAGTCATAATAATATTTAATGTTTTTAATGAGTATCTCGTTTATATTGACTTTGATGTTTAATATCTCAATGCTACAATTTCAGGGGACATGACACCCTTACCTTATCCACACCCCTTCAATCCATATTTCCTATCTTATCACAACCTTAAGTCCATATCCCTTATCTCATTCGTTCTTGATCTTTCTTGTCCTATCGTCATCCTTTTCAAGTCCATCTCTTGATCTTGATATAAAAATAAGGATGTAAAATGTAAAACAATGTTTTCAAAAAAAAACACTCTTGACATGTTCATTCCATGGACCACATGTTATTCAATGCACAATTCCATTTCCTTACATTGTCATATCTCATCCTTTAGCTTGAGAAAAACATGTTATCCCATCACCTGGATAGTTCTTGGGAACCTAGTGCAACTTTGAGTCCATTTTCAATCCATTCGTCCATCCATAATGTCCATGCCTTGCTAGACACTAGGGGAAATTTCTTAAACATGCTTGGCAAATGGGGTCATTCTCACCTACAAATCAGAGGATGGATCATGTAAATAACTTAAAAGTCCTGAAAATTTTTGAGAAAATCATATAAAGTCCTGAAAGAATTCAAAAAATCAAATAAAGTCCTGAAAAAAAATCCATAAAAAAAATCATAAAAGGTCCTAAAAAAAGAACAAAAAAATTATTAAATGCCCTGAAAAAAATTTAAAAAATAAAAACCTAAAATGTGAGAAACATACAAATCCAAAAATATTTGCACTTGCATTTTTGAAAATAAGTTTTCCCTTTTATACATAGACAAATATCTGAGTAGACATAGGTAGACAAAAAATCACACATAAACAAATGAGTTGTCTAAGCTAGTCAACAATCAAATCAGTTGAACTTGTCAACCTATCAACCTATCAATATTTTGGCCTTTTGTCCTTGGCAATTATCTATTGGAAATATTGTCATTGATGTCAAGTTGAGAAGGTAGAAGGTTTATATTGTCATTGATGTCAAGATAGAACGAGGACATTAAGCATGACTAAAGATAACAGATGTATGACTGAAGATAACATATTTGAAAGGTAAAGGTATGGATTACCTTCTTCTATATTGTCATTGATGTTAAGGATAGAAGATCATCACAACTGAAGACAAAATACATAATTAAAGATGTTTTGGTTATAAGCATCAAATCAAAGATCACTGTTCATCATTATCATATCCTATGAGCAATGCAAATGTATGAGGTCAATTAGATGGCAGTGTGAGTCACGGAAGCAAGGCATCATTAAAAGACATATGAGGGTATGTGCAGGATCATGATGGGCCAAAAAGTGGCAATATTATGGGTATTTGTAGGGTATGTGGCTGACGACTTTTTTTAACCCAAAATTGATGAAACGAAAAGGGTTTTTATAGGAGATTATCAGTTTTCCACAATATAAATTATGCTTTAATTTGAATTTAATAAATAATTATTATTTATTTTCTATTATAATTACAACTAAAGTCTTGATCGATAGGCTGATTGACAAATATCTATAACTTTCAAACGGTATCACATTTTTTGAATCCAAAACATGCGTCACATTCTATGTTTCATATTATAGGATTAAAAAAAGAAAAATTAAATTTCATAAATTTTTGACCAAGTTAAGGTGGTTAGACAAACGATTTTTTATATTTTTTTAAAGTTGTAATAAAAAATTCATAATTACTTATTTACTTGGAAAAAAATTATAAAAAAATATTCATCACATCCGGACATGAGTTCTCCACTTATATATAAAATCTTATAAAAAAATATTATAATTTCGTTATGGTTAGGGTGGTCAGACAGACACCTACTTCTTATTTTTTCAAAGAAATTTAAGTACTACTACATTGAAATTTCAAATTTTCACCAAATAGATTTTATTTATTTTTAAATAAACCTAGTAGTTTAGAAACTACATTCAATTTTCTACAGATTCTATTCTTACATATTTCAAAAATAATATAGTTTAGAAACTACATTCAAATTTTTACTTCAAGTTGTCTATCATTGATTTTTCTAAATTTTTTGCCACTTAAGGGCCTATTTTTTCCATGATGATCCTACACATACCCATGATATTTCATTAAATATTATCAAAAAGAGAATCGCATGAATCAGCCTTTCTTAGCAATCACTAAAAAGAGAATTGATGGAGATAATGAACTTCAGAAGGACAAGATGTTAAATTGAAGATAAGAAATCAAAAGAATTGATTTTGAAAATAAAATCTAGATAGAACAAAGCATGCGATTCTAAGAATAAAACAATTTCATTAAAAATATGTTAACAATAATGTTAACTAAAGAAGCACAATGATGGTTACTATTAAAGGATGGAACTTAAATGGCACATCTTATTCTTGAAATGGTTCAATCATTAAAATTCAGTTTATTAAACTAAGTCAGCTTGCAATAGGATGCAAGCACTTCATTTAAAACAAAAGGCACGATTTGCTTTATGCAAAATTCAGATTAATGAAAAGAAAATATGGAAAAGTGTGATTCTTTGATAATAAAAGTCAGAAGTTAAAAGTGAAGTGGTTTGATGCAAATTCAGACTAAATAAAGAGGTGCAATCTTTTACATAAGAAAGGTGCAATTTCATTAGTGATATGAAGCACTCCATGAAATACGATTTACTCTTATAATGAAAATTTAGACTTATTAATAAAAAGGTGTGGGTTTTGAAGTGATGCGATTATGTTTAGATAAAGAAAACAAGATCATATTTTCAAAAGGAATACAAGAGCAGATTTGAAGTGATGCAAGAGAAGATTTTGAATGATACAATCTTTCACAAAAGGGTTGCAATGTTTGATCAACTTATTTGTATAAGATTCAATTCAGATTTGCAAAATGGAGTGGAGAGTGAAAATGAATATCATTTGAAGAGAATATCAAGAAGAGAAAGGGTAGGAATATGTTGTGAGATGTGGGACAAGAAAGAATTTATAATGAAATATTTCTGAGTATAAGAAGTGTGTGTCTGGGGATTAAAGAAAAATATCATATCTACACCTACAAATCTGCATATGAAATAGAAGAAGATCATTGTAAATGCAGAATTAAGAAAAGAGTTAATAGAAAATTAGTGAGAAGAGTTTATGCAAATATAAAGAAGTTTATGCAGAAATTGAAAAGAGGAAGAGGCAAAAAATTATGAAGAGTAATTTAGATGTGTATTGAGGAATTAATGTTGCCTTTTATGAAGAACATGTGCAATCATTTATGAAGAGATATAGGTTGTTTTGACAATAGATATATACTGAGATACATGCAAACTTGGAAAGAAATTTGTGCAAACCTAAAAGGGAAATGTATGTTGACTTTATAAAGATCTAGCAGAATAACCATTTGATAGAAGGCAGATTATTGGGAAGGAAGATTGGTACCTAAAGCATGGATCAGATTCGGGTGTGGAGTTTTGAAGATAAATCTTATACACCAGCAGATATATATACAGATTTGAAAAGACTTAAAAGGAAATGTGTGCAGATCTATAGAAGAGGAATATATGACATATCCATAGAGAAGATTATAGTAGATTTGTAAGAATGATATTTGAGCGGAATTGTCCATCATTTGTTGAATAAGCAACACTAAAGGTGGAACATTATTCTTGAAATTGTTATCTTTTACTAAGTTGGTGCTTGGCAAGTGGGAGTTGGTGCCTCCAGTAGGTTGGTGCCTATGAACTTTAGGAGTTGGTGCTCCTTGTAGGTTGGTGCCTACTAAATTAGAATTATGGGTTGGTGCTCCTTGTAGGTTGGTGCCTACTAAATTAGAGATAGGAGTTGATGCTCCTTGTGGGTTGGTGCCTACTAAAGTGTGAAAGTTGGTGATTCAAGTAGGTTGCCACCTACATTCATTGTAAACTTATATAATTTATAAAGTACATTATTTGTATCGTGGTTTTCTCCCGTAAGGGTTTCCACATAAAATCTTGGTGTCAACTTGTTCATATTGTGATATTTTTGCATAGTTGATATTGTGTTAGAGTTTAAAGTGGATAAAAGTTGAGAGGGTAAAAAATTTGTTAATATACTGATTCACCCCCCCCTCAGTATATTTTGTGCTCTTCATTATCATGGGTCTTATACAGGGTGTAGTATACTCGAAACCAAACTGTGTCCTGTCTTATATGGGGTACTGCATTTCTGAAACCGGACAACATGATCATCCTATCAAATCCACTACCACCTTTTGACAACAAGATCAGAATAGATGTTTGATTTGTTTGGATTTGTGAATCTTATCTCTCATTTATTTTCTTTGATCATGTTCCTATGCTACTCGAGGATATCCCCAAGTGATGAGAGTGGCCAGGATGGTTCATGATCCTTTTGGTTTTGTCTTTTGTTTGTGATGTTTTCATAGCATTATGGGGCATGTATGTATAGGGTGTCTGTGATAAGTGTGTTTGCTTTGTGAATGCCACACATACCTCAACCCTTAACACATGTAATGCCTCAAGATGGTTTGGAATCATTCCTTGTCTACAATATGTCTTTCTACAAAGGGATTGCATTATCGCCCTAGTTTTCCATGTCATGGTGTGTTGCATCCATTTTTGTACATTAAAATAAGGCTCTTATTCCATATGGTGCACTTGAAGAAGCCATATTTCATCATCTCTTCTTCGTCTAATTTTTGCTTCTCACCAAAAAAATTTCTATCAATCGCTCCTTTTCAAAAATCAATTAACATTCTTCACTTCTTGCTAACCATTCTTCTCTTTCTTCATATGTCATCTTTCTAACATTTTTCTTCTTCTTTTGAGAGCTCCTTTATTCCTTTCATTCATAAACAATCTCTCAATGGGAATCCTACTTCCATTCCTTGGTCTACTAGGGCATGATCTTTCACTTCTTCTTTGAAACAACTCTCAAAATTGCATTGTCTCAAAGAGGGGAAAAATGTAGACACTCAAAATTGGTTTATGCTTGTGTCGCAAAACCTAATTTTAACATTTCTTCTATGTTGCATTTGATGTTTATCATTTGCAACATTGTGTCATTCTTCTTCTTTCATTTCATTCCTTTTGACTCCTTTCCAACCCTAGCGAACTTGTTCAATCACATTGGGTCCTAAATCATCATGATCGGCAATTTTATTATTTGATCAATCTATCCTAAATAAACCTTTTTTGATAATTAATTAGTCATTAATTATCAACCTCTTGATCAATCATTTTCAATCAATTCAACTAATCTCTCTGTCAATCATTTTCAATCAATTTTAATCATCATTTTCATCTCTTGTCATTACCAATTTCTTATTCTTATCAAATCGTCATCAAATCCTAGGTATTTTTTATCTCCTTATCATTTTCACTCAATTTCAATCAACTTTGGTCAGTTGTCATTAATTTTTTCATGTTTGTCAATTAATTGTCTTTATTGATCACCGTTGGGACCTAATTCAACATTAGGTTTGGAGTTTTGAATCATTTTGATCATTCTTCCCTAGGATGAATAATTAAATAATTATTCAATCCCCTTTCACTAACATGTAGTGAGGATGAAAAAGAGGGCTATATGACTTGTAGTGAGGAGGTGGCAGTGAATTTTCATCCTAAGGGGGTTAAAGACAAAAATGACCTTTATGGGGAAGCTTCCTCTCCTCCCCTAGTGACTAGACAATTGCAGGAGTCTGAGGATGGGAGCTAGAAGAGAAGGGTGTTGAGAACTATTGGCCAACTCTTGGAGGAGTGTCTCCCTCTTTCCCTGGCAGGAGGTATCCTTGGTGAGGCGTCTCTAGGTATGGATATTAGGTTACAGAGGTAGGGGAAGGAAATGGTTGAGGGTGGAGGTCTCACTGTGGGAACTGGCAAAGGGGATGCGAATAGGTTGATGAAAAGGAAGGTTGTCATGGAGGAAACTGCCTACTCCATTTGAAAGTTCAAGACCCCTATCTCTGTTGGAAAAGGTAAGGATATTCATGTTTATAAGGGCCATGTTATTGTTGAGGATGTTGTCGTGGGTAAAAGGATTGAGAACTTTGATAGAGAGGATGTTGATGTGTTGGGTTTGGCTCATGATAGTGCTAATATGTTGTTTAAACTTTTTAAGTGGTTCTTCCATGAGATTAATAAGACCAATGTTAGAATTAGAGGTGTTGCTAGTAAAGCTAAGGATCCTTCTATCCAAAGCCAAATTGATGATCTGATGGAATCTCTTAATACTGTGGCTAATACTATGGCTTAGGAAACCATCAATTTGAAACAAAACTTGGAAGGAAGAATTTTATCCCTTGAGGATAGAATTGATAAAATATGGAATGTGGAGATGAAGAGTGGAGATGCCCCTAAGGTTTTGGCCATTTATGATTTTTCCATGGTGATCTCCCCTGTGAGTACTACGAAAAAGAGAAAGGTTAGTGCACATTTGTTGATGATACTGTTGTTGCGAGTAAGTTGTTGGATGTGGAGTGCGCTAGTGACAAGGGTGGTGTTCAAGGTAGTGTTTTGACTGGTGAGGTAAAAATTGGTAGGTCAGGGGCCAAAACTAGAAATAGATTGAAAGCTCAGGGTGGGGCCTCTGCTTTAGAGGTGTCTGATACAGTGGATAATGTGCAAAATATGGTTGCTAGTGAAATGGAGGTTGTTGAGATTTTGAACAATATGTAGGGGTTTTGGCTAGGTTCCTTCTTTTTGGCTAATTTTTTGTTGTTGGTTCATTGTCGTTGGGTTGATTGTTGTGTAATGTTGTTTTCTTTTTTTATCAGCTGCTCTTTTTTGTAAAGAGTTTCAGGCCCCTTCAAACCCCATTTTTTACCTCCAGTCAAAAAGTGACCCCCTTTTTTTCAAATAAATAAATGAATATTTATTTATTCCTTTCTTCTCACAATTTATTATTTTATAAGTTGGTTGATTAGGAAATGAGTGGAATTAATAATTTTGAATTAATAATTCCACCTCATTTCTCCCTTTCACATTTTCTCTCTAGTTTTTTCATAGTTTTTGTCATATTCTTCTATGATGCTCATTTGAGTTTCAAATGGAATGATTTGAGTGTAAATGAAAGCTTCCATTTTCTTTTTTAATTTACTTCATTTTCCTCACTCACTTTTAAATGAGAGTTTCCCTTCTAACTCATCTTCTCATTCGATCTCATCCATTGGATTGATTTTTTATCTTGCCCATTCGCTCATTTTCAAAAGTCTATAAATTGGGCTCTCATCTCCTCATTTGTATCATCTCATGTGTTTGCATCTGCATTATCATTTCAAATTGTGCAATCATAAGTCTTTTTTTCATTTTCTTCCAGTATTCTCACATGACATGCTTTATCCTTGCTTCATAGGCATTTGCACAATGGATTGAGCCAACATTTCAAATCATATTAGAGAAGAAAGAAGGCCAATGAAGTGGAGAAATTTGAATATTATAAGGGAGGTTTTGCATTAATATGTGTGTTTTATTGCTTGTAATGTTTTGTTATTGCATCGTCATTGAAGTAAGGTTTTGATTCCATAAATATGATAAATTTTCCCTACAAAATGAATCTTTCAAAAGGAATCCTTGATGCTAGAATCATTGGCAAAAAATTCTATCTCTTTTCAAAAATGTTATCACTTTCAAATTGAGCATCCCTTAAGTGGAACCCTTTTCTTTTGAAGGGGTACCGAGGGATCCCTTTGAAAGCTCTTCCTTCAATTGTTGAATGTCTGCTTGTCTGCCTCTGTGGCTTCTTTTTGACATCTAACATGTTTTGTCTGTAGATTGACATGTTGCTTTGCAGGTGTGCTTGTGAAGCTGCTCTTCAAGCAAACTCTATGGAGCCTCTTACATCTAGCTTCCTTCAGGACCGAACCCTGGGGAGCACCTCCTTTGCAATTCTGAGGACCTATGAAGTGCTTACATCTTATGGGATCTCTTTGTTTGACTCTGTAAGTCTATAGACCTGCAGAGCCTCTTTCTTCACCTTTCATAGGTCTATGGACCTATGGCGCATTTGTTCAACTCTCCTTGGGTCCAAGGACCTGTGGAGATATCTTGTCTTCCTATGCTTTCGAGTGGGTCAAATTGTCGTCTACTTCCTCAACGGTTCAAGTATACTCTCTTTGAACTCTTTCAATCTACTTTACCTCACATTTGGTAGCACATATGCTCACTAAAGTGGGGCAAAAATGTAATAGAGTGAATTTTCACCCCTTGCAAATTCCTCGTTTACACCCCTTACCTTAGAAAAATTAAACTAGGAGATGCTTTTCCACTTCACCCATTCCACTTCCACCCACTTGGTAGTTGTCTGTAGTGTCGATGGGGAATTTTTTTCAAGGACACTAGCACGGTGTGCAGACGTATGTACGGTACATTGACATCCTAACAAGATTCCCACCTCTAGAATATGTAGAGGCATTACACTTCTCCATTGGTGATGAAGCATAACACCCCTACACCCTTGACCAACCTTGAACGACTCTTTTGAGCTTCTATCCATGCTAAAAACCTTTCCTTCTTTCATTCGATCTTCTAGGCATTGCTTGAACTCTACTTGCTACTACACACTTCATTTTTCACAGTATTCTCCGTTGTTGAATCTCCCATGCATTACTCTATTAGATTTTCTTCTCACGTTGTTGCGACAATAGTGGCACTTATAGGCTTGTGAGCTCACATCTCCCTTCACGTGCTCAAGGGCACCTTGTTTGGGAGGTGATATCCACTTCACTTAGCATTGTCATTTAATTTTGTAGCATAGCGTTGTTACTCTTGCTTGGTAGTACTTTATTTCAGTATGTTCTTTATCATACTTTATTTCTATCTTGGCTATTCTGGTTTGTCCATGGAGGTGGGAACACCGAAACAGGGGTTTGACTACGGCAAGCCCTGAAACAACCCCAATATTTTTCCTTATTTTGTTGTGTGTAGGTGATCATGTTCATGTGGAGCTTATGGGGGCTAGACCACTCGTGATTTTTATTTATACCACCTTTAATCTAATCAATTTTCATTTCCTAAGTTAAAGTATTCTTCTTAAATTGCTCTTAGTAATTTAGTTATTTCCTATTTTTTCGTGATTACCATTTATATCAAGTAGCTAATTAATTCCCTGCTAGTCTTAGCTATCCTACATACTTTTTGTCTGTATGGACGCCAATGCCCATCCGAGCTGATAGTGCACCGCATTGTCATCCGTGTTCTACACTAGGGTCCTTTGGCAGAGACTTTCCTAGGTCATAGTTTTGGATCAGGAATTTTCTCTCCTGATCTCCTAAATCTCTCGGGTTTGCAGTTCAGGATAGTGACATATCAGTTGTCCTTCCTTTTCACCCTCCTAAAACATTAAACTTGCCTTAAACAATCCTTAGCGTGAGGTAGATTAGAACAGTTGGTCATTCTAGACCCTCCCATGACCTAGGGTCCTGAGCATTCAATCACCCTCCTCTACAATATATAGAGAGAGATTCCATGTAAAGAAGGCACATGAAGAGAGGAAGTGGGTTTTGAGGTGAGTTTTTTTATCAACCATTATAATCTCAACTAGTTGGAGCTACTCAATTTATGAATAAACAACTCTTCAAACATAATGATAAAAACTCGTACCCATTGATAAATGTGAAGATGAAAGGCCTTCTTTCACATAAAATATAAGGGTAAATTTTCTTAACCAAACATAATAATTTAATGAAAATATAGGTGGGACAATTATTGTTACTTAAATCTAAGAAAAAATATAATTATTTATAAATTTTGTAAGACATTATATAGATGAATTTATGAGATGGCATGGATAAATTGCACAAAGTTCCTTATTACATACCTTGCAATAAGAATTTCTTTAGCCAATAAGAATATTAAAATAAATATTTTTCTGAATATTTTTAAATAGATATTTACTTTAAATTAAAAATCATAATACTTAATTAATTAACAAATATAAAAAATTAATAATTAAATAAATATTTTTTATGAAAATAATGTTTACTTTAAAACATGCTCGTAAACTAGTTATGCTCCACTCTAAATCCAACTTTCAATAAAGAGGTCCCATTTCCAAATAAAAGACTTAAACACATTCAAACTAAAAATAATAATCGAATTTATCATAAAAATCTAAATATTGAATGTTCTTAGTTGAACAAATCCAAGATCCACTAAAAATCTGTCCTACATTGGAGAAAATTCAATGAAGGAAAGTCTTGCAGACCCACGCTGTATGGAAGGAAAGTCTCGCAGGCCCACACTTTATGAAAGTCCTAAAGTCTTGCAGCCCCATTTTGACAATGAATTGTCTTGTACGGAGAAGAATTCATGGAAATAGTCTTTTATCTAAGCAGAGACGTGTGTGTAGTCTATCCTCTTATATTTGTATGGTAAAAACGGCAGTTAAAGGCTACCATCAGGAGCATTACTTCGGCGTGTGATCAGGGACAAGAAAATGAAAAAATCTGGGATGAAAGATCTGAACTGTGGATGGTCGTTGTATGGTTAAAGCGCCAAGTTAAAGACTAGGAGTTCATGAATAGCATTACTTTATGCTTGAGCGTGTGATGAGGGAGAAGAAAATGAAAAAATCTGGAAATGTATGTGGAAACTGACTATGACTTTTAACTTTGTCCTCTTAATAATTGGCTTCTCTGTCGTGACGGCTCCTCCGTGAAAGACAATTCTTTGTTTGGAAACGTGGGCTTGGACTTGTTGAGGGGAGAATTTTCAATATTGATATTTTGGATATGTGTATATTTATTACATTGTAATTTACGTGTTCAATAAAGATAGAGATGAAAATATTAATGTTTAAATCATTATAATTAGCTATTGCATCTTTGGTGTGCAATGGGTTACGCGGAATATTTGTGTGGCTTCTTTATTTTAGACATATTGGTTGAAATACAAAATAGTTGAGATAATCTAGAAAGGCAAGAAAAGAAATAAATTCAATACAATTGATTTTATTTTTAATTCGAATATGTAAGAAATGAAATGAATTTAATGCAAATGATTTTTTTTTAATTTATTGTAGACATATTGGTAGAAATACTAAATAGTTGAGATAATCGAGAAAGGAAAGAAATGAAATAAATTAAATGCAAATGATTATTTTTTATATTTGATTATGTGTAGACATATTGGTTGAAATAGAACAATATGTATGTAACAAATTAAATGGAAGTGGTATAGAAATAATAAGGAACTTAATTTTTTGAGATTAAAAAATGTAAAATAATGATATATATACAATGATGAAAAGAAAGTGTTTTTACATAATGTTTTATTTGCATTACAAGTATGGCTATAATTGAGTACAATGGTATAGGGATATTGGAACACGGTCACAATGAACTCCAATGTATCTGTAATAAACAAAAGATATATTTAGTATTTGGAAAGCAACAAATAGAAACGAGAATGTTGAAGTTGAATTTCAAAAAAAATTACTAGTTGCCTTTGGTTGAGTAGTTTGTAGGTCTTAGACAATGAGAACATAGCGTAAATGAGCAATGATAGGAGCTTGTAGTAAGTAAGAAGAGATATAATTTACAACAAATAAACTATATAAATATTGGTTGTGAAGCAAATAAGAAAGTGACATACCTATAGTGGTTCAAATGCACTTTAATTGTTTGACTAGTTTGAATTTGACCTTGCTTTCAATTGGCTCTCTTCGCTTTTTCGGCAAGAAACATATGGGTTTTGTTGCATGTGTGCATATCGTTGGAATGTGAAAGCTGGGTGTATGCGAAGACTTTGTAGATCTAGAATTCTTGAAATAGCTGTGAATGTCAAGCCTTGTTAGTCTATACATTGCCAATGTCAATTGTGGCCCTTGGAAGTGTTAGTCCTTGTGGCTTGTGTATTGTCAATGCCCATGCCACTTTAAGTGGAATTTGATGGCGAAGCCCACAGCTAAGTGGGGTTATTGGGACATTATTCGGATTGTTATTGTCCCAAGGTGGCCCAATGTAATGCTTGAAATGAACAACAACAAACAAGGGTAGTTGAGGTGGTTTTTCACCCTCATTGTATACAATTGTTTTGACTTGACCAAGTGCACCATTCACAAGACCTGTTTCAACCCATATATTTGAGCATAACATGACCTAATGGCCAATAGATAAAAAAATCTAAGCTTGAAATTGTTCTTCATCTGGATTTGTGTATGTTGATCCCATAAGTTGCTTTGCAGTGGAAAGTGAAACTGGTGTTGCCAAAGACAACAACATACGTTTATTGTGTAGTAACACCAATTCATTTGTTGCAAATAGATGTATGGCAGGTAAGAAAATAGAGTTTTCTATAGAATTAAGTGAGGAACTTAAGCATGGCATTAGAAATTGCCAGTCTTCTTGTGTAGGCTTTGCATTCCATAGATTGGAGAGAAGAGCATGAAAATCTATTTGGGAAGGATCATCACCAATCAGTCAAAATATTTTTGTCAAAGTAACCACTGTTGTGAAGCTACACCATAGAGTCCCACCATAGGAGGGATATCTTTAACTGGTGGTAGTTGGCCCAAGTCACCTAAGAGAACAATTGAACTCCCTCCAAAGGGCAGGTGGTTGTGGATGAGGAATGCTTCCTGTAGTCTCCTATCAATACGTTCTAGCAACTTTGGACCAATTAAGTTCATCTCATCTATTAAAATGTACCTAATAAAGTACATGCTTTCTTGGAAGGACACAAGTGTTTTCCCTTGTAGGAGGGGCATTTCTTTTATTGGAATACGAAGATAGAAATAAATTTTTGATGCTTGAATGTTGAATGCAGCAACACCTATAGGAGCAAGAAGTAGTAATGGTGACTCATGGATCAAAGTTGAGCTCATGAGTGCAAATTGTATTTTCTTTATGAGGTGTGAATTTTTGGTTCCTGCAGTTCCTTGCATAATTAGCTTTAGTGGTGGTTGCAATGGAAAAGTGTTTAGATGGGACCAAACTATATCAAACACTTTCTGTTGTTGAGTAGAGAAAGTAGTAAGGTTGTGTTCATTGAGAATTTGGTGCGCTTGAAAGGTTGGTTGATTGGAGTCTATGAAAGTAGTAGCAAAATGAATTTGAAGTGGGGTTAGGCTGGTATGTGGCTAGTCATGGTGCATGTCAATGTCACGTCGACCAAGCATGTCTAGTGCATCAAGCTATATAGGAAGGTGTGGGTAAAAACTTAAGAGAACCTGCCATTCTTGAGGGTTGTATCCTTGTAACACATGGTCATCGCTTGAGCTGCTTCTAGCATTTGATGCTTCAGTTGGACTTGGATGTATGTGATGCACATGCCATTGCCTGTATGTAGAAGACAACCTTTCCCATTGTGATATAATTTGATGTTCAGAGGACCCAAAATCGATGTCAATATTCCAGAATGGGTGGTATAGAATTAGTTCACTCCAACAAAATTCATGAAATCTTTTGTCATCTCTTGCAGGGATGCTTGTGAACCTAAGCGAGACGCGAAAAATTGCTTTGTGGGAGCGATGCTTCCATTGCTCTTTTTTTGAGATGCTTTAAAGGTCCATTTTTGGGTCAGTTCAATGAGGGTCATGGCCTCTAGCTGAATGAGGCAAGCCATGTAGGCATCTATGTATGTAGGTGATGTGGTAACCGATGTGGGTGAGATAAAAACACATTAAAATTTGTGATGATTAACATTTAAAGACACAAATGTCCTACTAGATATGGAGAGGGGTAATTTTAGTAGGTGGCAAGTTTCCTAGGCAGTATTTCTATAATTTCTTATTTCTATAAGAATTTTATTAATAAACTAGAAGATTGCATTTAGAGATATTTTGTACTTTAAATTGAGAGAAAAAATATATATTTAGATTTTTAGTATGATTTTTAATTGCTTTTGATCCGGAGGATTTTTGTCAAATTTTGAAGCTCCTCATTTTTCTCCAGAACTAGCATGATCAAAAAGAGTTCAGAATTCTGACTTCAACACAACTTGAATGGAGTCAATCAAAGCTATGGTGCTCAAGATATAATCAGTCAAACCTTCAATCAACTCAAAGACCCAGGTCAGGAAAAAGAGTCAAAATTCAAAGTTGTCAAAGATGGTAAAAGTGGATATCAACACAAATAGTTTGTCGAGAGCTTCACAACGCCACTTGTCTCACGAAAATCAGAGTCCATATCAAAAAGTTACAAACGGTCAAAGTCTACGATTGACCGATGCAATCAGCATACCCAATCAACAAGTTGGACCAATATGGTGTCGACACATGGCGTCACTAAAAAATTCCATATAGCCCCATTATCTTCATTTTATTAAAAAAATAATAAAATAAAAATGTATATATATAAGCCTACCACTCCTCCCATTTAAAAGCCTTAATTTAAGGCTTACATGAGATAAAATAGGTGGGGCCTTAATTTACTCCTATTTAAATGGGATAAAATCCCTTAAAAAATATATGTGAAAGGATGATAAACGTAAAATATTCCCTAATATTAAGGAGTTATATTATAATTTTTAATAAGATTTTAATCTCCTATAATAAGGATATCCATCCTTACATAATATTAGCTTGTTTATATGTTATAACTAAAAGGGCTAAAAATAATGATCTCGGAGAAATATATTAAAAAACATTTTGTGAGCCCAAATTATAAGGCCATCCGAAAAATATTTTGAAGGGGTTAATTATTTAAACATGAATGATTTTATTGTAACGGGAGATTTATTTGTAAAAATGGGAGATAAACATGATTTTGTAAAATCATTTGATTACACACCAAAATGGGTAAACTTGGTGTATAAAAGGGGTTGGTGTAGGATGGAATTAGCTAAGTATTTTTTCTAGCTAAGGAATTTTTGAAGTATTTTTGAGGTGATTTTTGTAATTAGAGTGGTGAGATTGTTGCGAGCATTTTTGAGAGTTGAGTGTTGTCTTCGTACGTCAGGGAAATGTTGGCATCTCATTGTGCTTGAAGGAGAAATTTTGTAACAATTGTATTCTGAACTTTTGGAGATTAATTGGATCGGTCTCACTCCATTGGAGCGGACCCAGAGACAGTCATGATTGTGGAGAACTTCGTCATTAGATTGTTTGTACTTTCTCTCTTCTTCTCCGTTATTAGATTGTTTGCACGGTTTCAGGCATCACCTAAGGAATCTTATGTTATTGTTGTTAAAAGGATCTTTAAATATATTCAAGGCACTCTTGATTATGGACTTTGGTATCCTATAAGTAATGTTTTTTCTTTAATTGCTTATACTAATGTTAACTGGGCAGGTTGTTTGGATGATAGGAAGAGCACCAGTGGTGTTGCATTTTTTCTTGATGATCGTTTAGTGGCATGGTACAACAAGAAACAAGAATTTATTTCTCTTTCCACTGTTGAGGCAAAGTACATAGCTACCACTTCTTATTGTACTCAAGTACTTTGGATGGCACAAACTCTATCTGATATGGGTATTGAAGTTCCTAAACCTATTTCTATTCTATTTGATAACACTAGTGCGATTAATATCTCCAAAAATCCTATTATGCACTCTCACACTAAACACATTGCTATCAAGTTTCACTTTCTTCGAGAAAAAGTTCTAGCTAATGAGGTTTGTTTACAATTTGTTACCTCACAAGAATAGGTTGCTAACATTTTTACTAAGCCTTTAGCTAAAGAATTATATGAAAGGATGAGACTTTGATTGGGAGTTATCTCTCAATCCTTACTTCTCATATTCAGCCAGTTTTGGCTTAGGGGGAGCATGTTACATTCTTTCTTCATTTACATCTCTCTTGCACAATTGTGTTTGTTGCGAAAATTGCTCTATTTGCAACTGGTTCTTCTAAATTTTGTTGGTTTCTTAGTTGTGGTTGCATTGCATTTCTTTGTCATTGAGGCAAAAAGGGGGAGAGTAATAATTTGTGTTTTTCCATCAAGGACAAAGGGGGAGTTTTTTTACTTCACAATTGTCTTTGGTTGTCCTTGATGACAAAATTTGTTGGCATGCTCTTTGGTATTCATGTTTATGGTGATTTAGGTTTTTAATGATATATTGGCTCTTAATGTCTACTATTGGATCATATGGTGATACTCCTAGTTCATGGCATGCTCTTTCAATTTCAGTTCTTTACTTGATGGTACTAACATTTGACATGGTATTCTTTATGTTAGGACAAGCATAAACTTCATATATGTTTCTTTGCTTTCATGACATCCATAAGTATATTCAGCATGTTTACAAGTCATTGTGACATACTCATACTGGCAGATTTATTTTCAGTAAGATATCATTTGATTCATGGAATCTTAAATCATACTAGTTGCAAGGTATTGGACAGCATCATAGTTGTGAGTATTAGCTTCATAAAGGTAATGCTTATGGAAATATGGTTTCAGTTGATGTTTATCAGATTGATCTTGGTTTGGCATCTATATCATCTTGGCATCTTTATATCTTCATGGTATAAATGGTTATGTCTTATTGATTGATAAATATGGAACATGACTTCTGGTACATTGTTTATTTATATTGCTTTAACAAGCAATTACACCGATTCAGGAAGTTTGGTTATTGATTCACTATGTTCTATGAATCTTGGCTTAGTGACATCATTGCACTCATGTTTCTAAAGCCATTTTGAACTCACATTGGTTGGAGGCATTAAATTCATATTGGTTCAGACAACATATTTGTTTGATGGTATTTTTCTAGAACACATGGCATATGTTTTTAACAATATACTCGGTTATCAAAGGAGACTCCAATGCTCAAGCCTTGACATCATGATTGGAATATAAAGGTGATCATTCTTCATGGCATATAAATTAACCCTATCGGGTTTCTATAGCTATCCTGGCTTTGGAATCTTGTTTTATCATTTGTCAATTATATATTTGTAAGTCAATTTTTTTGGCTTATTCAAAAGTCACTATGAAGTGACATGGCATCAACATTCTTTAGCAATCATTAAATTGATTATTATGTCAGCCTCCATGGTAAAGTCTTTGACAGTGATTTTTTAAAAAGCTTATCATGATGTTTTATTAATTTCATGAGAATTAGTTTTTGCGGACTTCAATCTTCATTATGTCTTTGAAAAGTCATCGAATGACTTGAGAAAAAGGAAAGTTAGTGAAAACTCTTTTGTGTTCATTCTTTTGCAAGGGTATGGAACTCTAGACGCCACCATGGAGTCTTTGTAACTGCAAGGTCTCGTTGGTTCAGCTGGCTGTAATGGCATAAACAAGAAGCAAATATCAATAATGGGTATAGTTGCTAAGTTTAATGAGTTTTATTGGTTGTGGGCTTGAAGGAGGAAGGAAATTCTCTGGCGTCTCTACAGATGGGTTGAGAAAATACAAGCTTGATAGAGGTGAATGGAAATCATAGGAGTTACAAACCTGGACAGCAATGGTTGTTGGCATCGAATCTCTTTGGTATTTATTTGATTTCTATGCAGTATGAACATGTTTTATCTCTTTCATTTTGGAAATCGGATATATGACAGTTATTGTTTCATTCTAATCAAATGATGGAAAAGATTTGGTGGGTTCTGACAGGATATCATGCATTTCATTTCTATTTGTTCTTGAAATGAGGGTTTGTGAATTTTGGTTGATGGGTAGTCAAGCATTTTGTGAAATTTGTCATTATCATGGTGGATTCAAAATGGACTTATTTCATACATTACAAAAAATGATGGTTATCTGCATAAAGTTTTTTGTGAAAACAGATTCATATGGGTTTTTCGAAAGAGGGAAATTATATTACCTGTGCATACTTCACTACATTCAGATTTGGGTTGTGAAAAATATTGCAGTTTGAAAGGGAACATTACTTGAAATATTCTTGTCTGATTTTGAAATGGCCTTCTGTACAAGCATTACATAAGTTTATTCTCCATCTGTTGATCATCATTCTATTGGTCCAATTTTCTAGAAACAGCATGAGGGTTTCAGATTCAATGATATTCTTTAAATCAAAAATAATGTTCTTGAAATATATATATATATATAAATATAGTGATGATACACTGTGAAGTGTGTTGTTGAAATTGTAATTGTTATTATTTCAAAAAGAGATAGTGAAAAAGCTATGTAATAAAACTTTGAAAACATGATGCAGAGTATAATCATGAAAACATTCATTTATGTAATATTTTAGGGATTCATTGTTTTGAATCTTTAGGGTATTAGATAGATTAAGGGTGTGGGGTTCTATGAGCTTATCTGGAAAACAAAGAAATCCTTTGTGTTATTTGTAATTTTGTAATCTGAAAAAGGGGTTGGTGCTCCTTGAAATTGGTATTTCAAAATGAGGGGTTGGTGCTCATAAATTAGCCTATAAGGCATTGTTATCAGTGGTTTTCAAATAAGAACTTGAAAGGCAACAGTTTAGGAGTGGTTTTTCTACCCCAAGAGGGTTTTCCACTCAGAAAATCTTGTATCTCATTTTTCATATGTGGTGTCACTGCTTTACTGAGATAATGATGTATTGTTTATTATTTTGTTGTTACATTTCTCATTTCAGTTTATGAATGATTGCATTCAACTCATGAATGTACTTATCATTGAAATATTGAGAACAAATGTGTGTTATGGTTTAATTTTTGAAAAATGGTAAAATATGTTAAGACACTGATTCCCCCGCCCCCAAGTGTCATTTTCACTCTAAAAATTCTCAGACAATTTCTCCTAGTTACCAACTCTTGCCTTATTCTTAAGGCCCATAATTCAATGTTTCAACAAGACAACGTGGAGAAACCATTGTAAATTCTTTTCCAATCTTAATCCATGTTACCTACCCCTACTCCTAACTTATTCAGGCCCATTCCACCAAGAAAATTTTGATACAGAAAGCTAGAATGGCATGTCAATTCATTTTAACAATCAAACCCTTAACCCCTATTTTCTGGCCGCTTGAAGGAAATGGTTTGTTAAATTCACAAAACACCCCCAAAACCAATCAAAACAACTTTGAAAGGAAGCTAACACATATGATTACTGTTCCAGATGCAAATCACTTCAATGGCAGTGTGTACAGAACCGTACTAGGTTTGCAAACTCAAAATTTACTAGAAAATAACAAGAAACTTAAGAAATTTTATTGAATTTCTAAAGCCTTCGACAACCTCCTCCAACAAGTTCACAACATATTTATACCTCAAATGACACCTACCAACACCTGAAACATGTACAACTACCTGGCCCTTGGCATTCCATGATTTTACATTTTTTGCATTTTTACAAAATTATCTTGACAACATTTTATCAAATTTGCAACATTTATCCTAATAACCACATAATGACTCAAAACCACAAAAAACATTATAAAAGGGCCTAAGATAGCCTTATTCATCATTATTATGAATCTATCTACCTATCTAGACTCTTTTCATTAAATTCAGCAACAAGGTGCTCTTCACCAAGATTGCAGCTCTCTTCGAACAGCATTAAGGTCCTCTTCTTTTCACCATAAGCTTCTTCTTGTGTTTTAATTCCTTTTCTAAGTGTTTAATTACTATATTTCAATATGGACATTTCAAGGTGAAGAACATCAGACATATGCAATGCAATATCACAAGTACACTTAACAAGGTATGAATGAGCAAGAACTTTTCAGTAGACAAAGGTCATGAACATTGAACCAATAGTAGGAAAGTGACCACAACATTTAAGAAAACCTATGGTCAACACTCTATTTTCCATTATCAATTTTATTCCAACTTCATCCATCAAGAACTTGGTCAACCTATAGATCATGTTGTTAGCCATAACTTTGATCCGTGATTTCCATTTCCTTCATCAATGAATTCCATATCGTTGATCCATGAAGAACTTTGTCAACCTATGCATCCATGAATTCTATATGTTTGATTGGATATTTTGATCTTGACGACCTCCATCAAGAATGAGGAGGCCTAAGCTATGTAAAAGTAGGTTTCCAATATGCTTAGCCTCTTCAAGAAGGCTCAGATTTGTGTCACAAGTTAGGCATAGAAAAAGATTGTAGCCAATAACAAGCACACTTTTTCTTCTATGCTAGTCAAGAAGCATTACCAAACACCTCAAATTTTTCAATTTTTTACCCATGATCTGGTTGCTCTTAGCTAGTTTTATAATCTCATCATATTCACAATTGGAATGAATTTCATTCACAAAGGTCATTGATATGTTAAGCATCTAAACTAGAATGTCAATACTCCACTTCTTGAACTCTCTTTCCCAAGGGAAAAGCATGTTTTTTGGAGCAATAAACAAAGGCCTGCTTATAAGATTTTTGTAAGGGCTTAAGTAGGCCTTTGATTATTGCTCCAAAAAACATGCTTTTCCCTTGGTAAAGAGAGTTCAAGAAGTGGAGTATTGACATTCCAGTTTACATGCTAAATAGATCAACGACCTTTGCGAATGAAATTCATTCCAACTATGAATATGAAGAGATTATAAAACTGGCTAAGAGCAACCAGATCACGCTAAAAAAATTGAAAATTTTGAGGTGTTTGGTGATGTTTTGTGAGTAACATAGAAGAAAAAAAGTGTTCTTGTTATTGGCTACAATATTTTTGTATACCTAACTTGTGAGACAAATATGAGCCTTCCTGAAGAGGCAAAGCATATTGGAAACCTACTTTTATAGAGCCCAAGCCTCCTCATTCTTGATCAAGGTCATCAAGCTCGAAATAGTTGATCAAAGATATGGAATTCATGCAAAAAAGGTTAATTGAAAACTACACATTATAGTGCACGAAGAACTCTTTTCCACAATAACTTCAAAAATATTTTCACCACATGTTATCTAGTAAGGCCAAATTTTGTCAATTGTTGCTTGGGTAATCAAAAACTGAAAGTTGTCCTTGACACTTGCTCAAGTTATGGCTAACAATAGGATCTACAGGTTGAGGAAATTCTTCATGGATGAAATTGGGAAGAAAAATGAAAAGAGAGTGTTGATCATAGGTTTACTTAAATGTTGTGGTGACTGTCCTACTATTGGTTCAATGTTCATGACCTTTATCTACTGAAAATTTCTTGCTCATTCATACCTTGTTAATTGTACCTGTGATATTGCATTCCATATGTCTGATGTTTTTCACCTTGAAATGTCCTACAGTAATAAACAATAATAAAGTAATTAGAGTAATACAAAGTACTTCCAATAAACACTAATCAAGAGTAATACAAAATACTTTACAATGTTCACCATGTGTTTTACAACTGTGAGTGAGTTATTTTTACAACACCATGTGTTTTACAATCTACAGTTTTACAAAATAGTAGTCAAGTATTAAACAGTAATAAATAGTAATAAAGAGTGATAAAAAGTACAGTAATAAACACTAATAATAGCAATAAAAAAATATCATTCATTCAACTATTTTGTTTCAAAAGAGTAATAGAAAATAAAATTCAAAGTTTTAGTTTCCATTTTTCATTTAACAAGTATTTTGACATCCTAATCAGATTCACTATTTACATTTTGTCTTTACTTTTGTGCCCTCATTGGAACAGCAAGGGCATCCTACATTGAGTCATTGAATAACCCTTTCATCATTTGACGAAATTGGTGTGGGGTAGTCAAGCAGTGTGCGTAGGGCAAGATACATCTCTCGTATGTCCTCTTGTACATGTGTCTCAACAACATGACCATGCAATTGCATTGCCTGGTCAAAAAAATGATCAGCCTGATGTTGTATGGTGTTGCTAAATGTTTGTTGTAGACACCTCATAGCTAAGGATGATTGAGGCAATGAATGTGGGAAGATGCCACCAATGAGGTAGACACCATAATCAACATCATATCTTTCCAATGCTTCCTCAAGCTGAACGTGATTGACCACATGTCTCCAAACATATTTTGCACACAAAATCTAAACTAGAATACGGTTTGTCAGCAGGTCCATGGGGTTTGATAGGAAATTGCATGCTACATCAACCTCAGAATATGGGAGTACAGGTTCAGTGGGCTTGGGAAATCTTTTGATCTTGTGAATGGCATCCTCCACCATACGAAAATTGAATTTGAAGGCATGATGCATCCTCTTTGTACTACAGGGATTTCCATTGTCTTCCTCATTGTTGTGGGGAAGCTGCCCAATGTGAATTCTTGAGTTCAACATTTTTGGTTGTGTTGTCAAAAAATAAGGGGAAAAGGTTAGTAACAAATAGCACTGCAAGCATCTACAAAAAAACTGATATTTACTTCCAACTACTGATTCATCGACTACTTGAGAACATAAATAAACATTGCAAAACATTTATGAAAATAAAATATCTTAGTTAGATGAATATTGTTTGTAAAACTACATATTGGAAAACACAAGGTGTTATAAAAATTGCAACCCACTAACTCTTGAAATGTATTCCTTTCTGGACTCTGATATACTTTTGAAACTCATCTATAAACATGAAAACTTCATTACCACATGTTTGTCCCTTTATCATTTGAAAGTATTCAAAACATTCAAAACTTTATCCCTTAGCATGCAAGAAATTAGACAGAATCCAAAGAATATTTATTATGAGAATTATCTGACATGGTAGTATTAAAACACATATGAGGATGTATTGGAAAGTGTGTAATGAAAAAAATGAATCTTCTCTAAAAATAATTGTAAAACAAATCAAAATGCATTGAATCTTTGCAAGTTGGAAAACACGATGTGGGATATCAAAACATGCTTTTATGAATCTCCCACTTGAAATAGGACATGTACATACATGAGTAATGAGAGTAATGATTATCCCTTTAAACAAATCCAAGCCCATACCATTTCCTCCTATGCCATTTGTATTTCCTAGCGCATGAGTTTGCAGCAATTCAGATGCTACAGAGGGGATTTTTTTAGCGAAGTGCTCTTCCTATTGGCCAAAGTGAATGGTGAGGAGGTGAATGGTATGTGCTTGGATTTTTTTTAAAGGGGTAATCGTTACTCATGTATGTACATGTCATATTTCAAGTGGGAGATTCATAAAAGCATGTGTTGACATACCACACTGTGTTTTCCAACCTGCAAATATTCAGTGCATTTTGATTTACCATCATATCACAATTTTGAAACCAAAATTTTAGTCCACCAAACAGTTGTAATATTTTTTTTAAGTGAGTTTCATGAAATTCTTAATGTCTAAAAAATACAAGAGTTTCATTGCAACCATACTGTCTACATATAATTGCAAGTTAGAAAACACCGCGTGATATACATCCTACAACCCACCATGTTTTCAATAGGATTAAAATGTATAAAATCTATTATTTCCTTCAAACACTACATACAATGGTGGGTATCGATTCAAACCTAAGTTCTTTTCATTTTGTTTGCGTTAAGTTTTTATTATCTCATATCTGTAACTTAATCCATGTTGGCATTGTGGTCAGTTATTGTTAAGCTTCGTTCATATGATTACAATTGTTGGTATGCATTGTGTCAAGTGTTAGTTGTTCCTGTCATGGTTCAGTTTTCTTTATCATTTGGGAACACAAGTTATACTTTCAAATATCTTTATGATATGTTGTTATGTTAGGACAATAGGCATTTTTTCAAGGAAGCATTGATTAAAATTTGTTAAAATCATTTCAGTTTTATAACTGTTACCTATTAAGGGACATTTAAAGAGAAGAAAGTTACTTTTTAGTTTGAAAAGATACTCCAGTTCAGTAATCCATAACATTATATATATATCCTTCCATGTATTCTTTCAAAAAGATGGTGAGTAGAAAAGAAGTATTATTCTTAGTTTAGAAATGGCATTTCATTGATTCATATTTGAAAGTCATTTGGATAGCACATTCAGTGATTTGTGAAATTAATCAATTATGTTGTACTTAAACTTCTGCATCTAAATCTTAAGTGATGCGAGATCAGAAGATGTTGTAAAAGAAACAGAAGTGATACTCTATGTATCATTAAAACAGTGATTGAAAATGTTGATATATAGCCAATGAGGCATTGTAATAGCAAGTTTTGATATTAAGCCAGTGAGGCAATTTTCGAGTGGTTTTTCTACCCCAAGAGGGTTTTCCACTCAAGACAAATAGGGTGTTATAGTCTCATTCATGTTTTATGGTTGTGAAGGTTTTTGAATTGCTTTAATATTACTTATCTCAGTCTAATGATTGCATTCAATTCATGAATATGTTAATCATTTTAATATAAAGAGCATCTATCAAGTTCAGATTCATTAAAGGAGAAAATTTATCTAAGACACTGACTAAAATACTACTTTCATATTAATGAAGTTTGTTAAGTTGGTTTTAAATGAATTTCCTCCTGTTATCATATTTGTTTCATTATTTTTGTCTAATTTATTAATTTTACTGATATTTTAATGATTAGGTGTTACAATCACAATCCATATTGCAACAACTGCAATATTGATTGTCATGGCATTCCATCACCACGAGGCCAGATTTCTTTGAGGCATTTTATGAAACAGTTCACTATGCTACCACAATTTTCATTTATTTCTAAGAAAGAAATCTAGCAAACAGTTCACTGTGTTGCTTCTATGGCTAAAAGCCCAAAATAGGTTCTTTTGAACAAGCTACACATGCTTGCAAAAAATATATCAAAGCATAATAGTAAATATGGATTAGATCATGGCTTTGAACATCATGGCTAAATAGTAAATATGGATTGTTGAAAAAATGTATCCAAGCATAATTGAAAATATAGATTGTCATTGCATCCCACCACCATCATCTTGGAATGCCATGACAAGCCATAGACAAACAATAGAAACAGTTCATTGCCTACTCTATGGCTTGTCATGGAATTCCAATCACCATGGTGTTGCAATGCGATGACAATCCATATTTACTATTATGCTTTCGTACTAGACACCCGATGTTTTCCAACCAGCATATACATGCACAATAGGATTTCAAGTTGGAAAACACGGTGTGAGGTGAGTATATGTCTACGAAAACATAGTGGGAACCCATAGATAAGCAATCATACACATAAATAGTTCATTTACTTGACTATGGCTTGTCATGGCATTCCAATCACCATGGTGTTGCAATTCCAAAACAATCCACATTTACTATCATGCTTTGATAGTAAACACCCGATGTTTTCCAACAAGCATATACATGCACAATACGATTGGAAGTTGGAAAGCATAGTGTGAGGTGAGTTTATGTCTACCAAAACACAGTGGCAACCCATAGGTAACCAATCATGCACAAAAATAGTTCATTGCCTTGTCTATGTAAATTGACCTTTATATAGTATTGTCCACCTTATGTTGAAGAGTATGCAATCAGCCAATCAAGTTGACTAAGATCCGTTCATGGCATCTATCATTGTCCTAATGCAATGTAGATCCATCATAAATTCAAAAAGTTACAATGTACAAAGTAGCAAATTTTACCTCCTAGGACTTGAAATAATAGGTCCTTATGATACTAGTCACAAAAAAAATCCATTAAATTTGTGCTATGCCTTAGGTTGGAGATGTCATACACTAAGCCTCCATGATTCTTGTCCAGAAGTGCAAGTCGGGTTAGACTGACCCTGCTTGGATAACTCTTCGTCATATTGAGGGATGTTTGAACAAATCCTATTATCAATGCTTCAAGGACATACATCATACTATGAACCATGTGGCTGATTAATTGGATATCAAAGTCGATACAAGAACCTACACAACTGAACACATCAATTGGTTATTGTTCAATTGGGACTATTTCAGTTTACATTTTTCTCTTGCTTCAGTCCCATTTGGTATGTGACAGATTTACTGTTCTTTCTATTTTCATTTTTCCTTTATTTGGAGAGCTAATATGTATCTTAATTAGATGGTTGCTATCTAGTTGTACTAGTTATGGCTATTATTTGAGAATAGCCATGGTTCTCTGTATTTTTCTCAACAGCTTTAATTGAATAAAAAAATAAAAAATGGTGCTATGCACTTGTTCAAATAGACAACTTTCGCCAATGAAAATTGTGTAACTTTAGAATCAAACATACAAAATTAAAAAATGCAATAATATGTATTATGGCAATTCTACAACATAAATCCATTAAGTCAATACTGCAGCAGCCCAAACTTGATATCAAGTTGACCTTCCATCAAACAATTTCATAAGAAGTTATGTCCTCAATCATAACCACAATTATACTCTACATCATTGTTGTACCATCCATATTACAAGAAACTCATTTTTATGCCAAAAGATAAAACAAGGTTATCATATATGAAAAAGAGAAATGGAACTTATATTTCAGGTCCATTTCTTCTGTCAAGTTGTGGAAAGCTACTTTTCTTGGCATGTAAAATAGGACCATAATTTGGAATCAGTAACATGCAATAATATAAAATAGTCAATATTTATTCTAGTGTATACCCTCACACATGGACATATTGGATATGTGTATTGAGTTGAAGATTAGAAATACCCGTAGATTAACCTAGTTCAAGCTTAGCATGCCTTTAAAATCAAACTCCATATCGATACAACAAAGCAAGTATATTATAAGCTTTGATGTCAAAATTGCATATTTGTATTCTTGATTTACAAATTTCTTCTGGCAGTTGAAACATGAAATATGCAACAAATGGTGCATTGTTTGGAAAAGAGAGGGAAGAAAATTATTTAAATTAGTTTATAAATGCACCTGAGACTACTTCTTGCGATCATTTTGCATACATAGCACAGAGAGGAAATAACAATATCAAGAAAAAACAATGTAAACTAACTCCATAAAACGGCAGATTTATTTTAAAATACTAATGATTTCATTCTAATGCAACAAATGAGTCAGAATACTGAAGACAATATTTGAATCTTACCTAGGAGGATATGGGTTGCTTCCCAATTCTTAGCCCATAAAGTTCCAAAGTTATCACAAAAAAATAATACTAACACTAATCTTGTCATTCTAATGCAAGCAATAAAACAAACAATGAAAATGGTCTCTCAATCTTACCTAATCACTATGGGTTACCTTGCAGTCTGCAACCCCCAAAAAAGAATAAAAATGCAATAGAATAAAAACATTCAACTGCACAACAGAGAATACACTTCTAACAAGGATTATGGTATGATGCATGGAAGCTTACACAGCACAATGTGCAATGGATTCTCATTGTTAGCTTTAATGAAGCCATAGACCATAAAATATCTACAACACTCTAAAGTAAATGGTAAAATACATATAAGATAATGGATAGTGTGATTGCAAGTTGGAAAACACAGTGTGAGGTGAGTATATGTTTTCCAAAACACAATGGCATGCCCTATATAAGCAATCATACATAGAAATAGTTCACAAGCCATCTCATTCCAATCACCATGGTGTTCGAATGCCATGAAAATCTAGATCTACTAATATGCTTTGATAGAAAACACACAATGTTTTCCAACAACCATTTACATACATAGTGATTGGAACTTGGAAAACATAGTGTGAGGTGAGTCTATGTCTCCCAAAACACAATGGCATACCATAGATAAGCAATCATACATACAAATAGTTCATTACCTTGTTTATGGCTTGTCATGTCATCCCAATCACCATGGTGTTGGAATGCCATGACAATCCAAATCTACTATTATGCTTTCATAGTAAACACATGATGTTTTCCAACAACCATATACATGCATAATGTGATTGCAAGTTGGAAAACATAGTGTGAGGTGAGTATATGTCTGCCAAAACACAATGGAAAGCCATACATAAGAAACCATACTTACAAACAGTTCATTGTCTTGTCTATGACTTGTCACCACATTCCAATCACCATGAAACCGCATTTCTTTGAGGCAATTTTCAAACTATTCACTACCTTGTCTTTGTTATTGTTTACTATTATGCTTACTAATATGCTTTCATAGACAAGGTAGTGAACTGTTTGAAAAAAATTCTCAAACAAATGTTGCCTCTTGGAATGCCATGACAAGCAAATATAATTTGTAGTTACAATTATCACTCCAATATGAATGAAATGGAAAACACAGGGTGTTTATAAAAATGCAACCCACATCACAACATACCCAAACCCTCGTGGGTGTTTATAAAATAGTGCCTTTCATTACATTCCTAAGGTCTAAATAACAAAATCTTGTAAAGACATTCATTTTGTTTTCTAAAATTCTAAGATGCAAAACATTGGGTTTTACAAAACCCTAAACCCACTTAAAGTTTGAAAACAATTTACAAACAAAAACCCTCATAACATTTTAAACCCCTTTACAACTAACAACCCAAATGATTAGAAACCCCTCAACTCACTTTTTGTAGTCTCCCCTTGCTCTGCAACCTTTCACTTGCAACTCCACTCTCCAACCTTTCACTTTCAACCTGTAGAATGAAATAGCAAAATACACAGTGTCAAAGGTTGTTGGAAATAATGGGTGTTTCTAAATCAGTGTTTCATTACATTCCTACGGTTTTAATAACAAAAGCTTTTAACAACATAGCTATAAATCTACATTTCATTGTAACATTCCTAAGGTTTTAATAGCAACACATGAAACAATACAAAAAATGCTTGAAACAATACATAAAAACCTTCAACATTGCATACAATCAGTTAGAAACACCTCACCTCAAGTCACTTGGTCCTCTCCCCTGCCTGTGGTGCACCCTCGCTCTCCAATGTTTTGATTTCAACTTGCAAAATGAGAAAACCCAAAGCACAGTGGGTTTTCCAAGTGAACAGTACCCATTACAATTTAAACCACAGCACCACCCTTCCCCCGCTAACGGTTACCTTCTCGCACAAGGCAAAAAAATGTCAGCGTATTATCGGTGATAGGACACCTCCTCACTTCCCGTGTTGTTTCCTTCTATTTCCGGTTACATCCCTTTTATCATCCTTCTGGAAAGCCCCGCATAGTGTCGTCTCTTCATGTTATGTATGGTACCATGTATATGTCGTTATGTATGTTTTCATTCATTTTTGTATGTGCATAGGTGCTTTTTATCTAGGAGTTAGCCAGCTCTAATTTTAATGGGTATTTTTTATTTTATTTTTGCAGGATGAATTTTTTGACGGGATTTTTTTTTAATTTCCTAATGACTGTATTGTTGATGTCTATACCGCTGAACAAGGGTATGGGCAAAAAAAATTGTAATTTTTCACAGTAACAAAATTAGGTCAAATTATATATCAATCTTCATCTCTTAGCCAACCCATAGCCAATTATGAGGTCTATTTTGTTCCAGGAAGCCTTCTATAAATTTCCCCCCACAAAACCCCTACTTGAATGCAAAACCAAGAAACCCATTTCACCCAAAATTTCTCACACCCTAGATCTACAAACAACCCATCAAAACAACAAACCCAAAACCCTCTGATCTACAATAAACAACCTGCAAAACCTTCATATCTTGCCATGCCTTTGATTCTTGCATGCAATGCATAGATTCAAATTTAAACAAGATTTTTCTCAACCAAGGGTTATACAACCACAACCATGGCTCTGATACCACTTGTTGGAAACTTGCAATCATTTAAAGACAATTTCCACATAACCCAAAAGAGAAAACTATGCACCTAAGTATTCAAAATCCACATGCAAGAGAATAGACAACATACCCATGAAAATATGACACAAGATATACCCTGGGAAAACCCTTAAGAGAGAAAAAAACCCAGCCTCCAAAAGTGTCCATCTCTCATCTATTATTCAACAATAAATATTACAATACATCTTCAGAGTCTCCATGAACACCATTGAAGCATCAAGACCTTTTCAAGCAATCCATGTGAACAAGTATGTAACCACACATCCCATGCCATGCTTCAAACCCTCACAAATGCTAACAAGAGCTTACATGCAAACTTTTCTCTCTAAACAACTACCTTTGTGGTTGCTTTTATAGAAGCAAGCTCCCACAAAACCACCAAGTGGTATTACAAAAAACCATGTGACTAAAACCATGAGATTACAAAACCATGTCCCTACATTTAATATTTGGAACTTTGTTTATTTATTTTCCCCAATATTAAATAATTACATTTTAGCAACTTAACTTATGTCCCGATGTTACATACAATATAAAGTGACTCCAATCTAATTTAATTACATTAAATACATTATGCAAGGTGTACAACACACCTTTTCCTAACAGTAATTAACTATATCATTTATCTAAAGTATTTTCATTTTAGTTTTGAAAACATATAAAGCATGGAATCTGCCCATGCTAATTTATAATAAAAGATGATTTGCAAGAAGTTTTCCAACAACTAATTATATGTAAAGGCCTTTAGCTTACCATTAAAATTATACCAAATATTGAAATAACATTTTCTCTTCTTCTTATCACAAATTTCATTATCATAGTTCAACATAAATCTTGTATACAATGAGAATACAATAGTTTTCAAGGAAGTTGTTATTCAGTTATAAATGCATTTTTAAAAATGTATCTAAGTCAAATCATTTTGTAATTATATATTTACAAATATATTTTGAAATTTATTTAGACCTACATCAATTTGATGTTTTTAATTCTTCAATGATCATCATTTAAAAATTGATAAGATATAAATCTATATTTGTTTGTTCTCTTTGAACAATTATAATAATGACAAATAGGACCTCACCACCTCTAACTTTTCAACCATCAATTAAATTTTGATAAACTCTAAGTTTCTATTTGTTTGCTGTTCTTGAGCAATTATAATGACAAATAAGGTCCCAACTAAAGTGATACATCTAATTCACTTTTCTTATTAAAAAAAATTAAATTATGGGGTAAATTTAAAAGGTTAAAGTTGAAGAACCTAAAATTAATGGCTCACACATTTCACAAATTGTGAAACTCCCTATTAATATTTTATGATTATTTGAAAGCTAGTATAATTTTACAAGATAAAATGTAATTAAGTTTCAAATGTTTTACAATTTCACAATCATTTATATTTAAATATTGGTTAATATATATAAAAAATTTACAATAAAAAATGAACACAAGTGATCACCCAAACCACGAATCTATTGTTACAATAGAAATTTTCATTAAAATTATTAAGCATCTTAGGTACTATTATAATTATAATAGATTCCAACACCTTGAACAGTTGTCAAACACTTCCTATGTGTTATTGAACATGAATATGAACATACCCCACCCAATTTCAATCTTCTACAAGTGGATGTATACAAACTTCTCTATATTAACAACCATAAAAACAACTATATAAAAAAGTTGAAAAAAATAAGATAGATTATTAAAAGACAAGATCATTAATATTTTAATGTGGCATCAAATTATTTTTAGAAAATTCTTATATATATTGAAAAATAAAATCTAAAGTATAAAACTACAATCAATCTAGATCAAACTACCTTTGTAGCTATTTTGAAAATGAAGGGTCAAATAAAAAAAATGAAAAATAGGAAAAAAAAAAGGGAAGAAATGAGAAAGAAGAATTATGTAGTAATGACTATTTTCACTACTCTTTAAGAATAACACTATAATTTAAAACTTTTTCTTGTAACTGTATAACTTTATGTTTCAAATATTTTTGAATATTTAATTTTTTAAATAAGTTATTCTAAAATAAATAGTACTACTCTAGGTAATGCTTATGATTTTTTCCAAATTTAAAAAAGATTACATCTTTCTTTTGAATTTATCTTTAAATTTTATGTTAATATTTATGAAAAATAAAAAATAAATAAATATATAAAAACAACCTAAAAATTTAAATTTTAACGAAGAAGTGTAAAGAATCTCTTTTGTTAAATTCTTTTCATTTTTACTAAAATATTCCATCATAATTTTATCAATTGTTCTTTATTTATAATAATGACCATGGTTTATGTTGGAACCTTATTTTAATGTGTCTTGATTCTCTATGTTATGCCATAATTGTGTGCATTTGACCTTATATACCCATTGTTGATAACTATTTCTAAAAAATATCTAGTTGAGTCCCATGTGTTATTTGTTGCACCTAAGGATGTTCAATCAAAGTGTTTTAATACTAAAGATTCTTCATGAAGTTTCTTTAAGGAGTATTCTTATACTCAATGACTTATGATATGGCCTTTCCTTAGGTGAAATTAGGACATTTTGGTTTTTGAAAGTTTTAAGAACATTAGAACTTGTCCCTAGTTCCCTAGTTCCCTAGTTCCTCCTATTTCTTGAATCCCCACAAAGACAAAATTACACATGATCTTGGGTTTGATATTGTTGTGGATCTTAATTTATGTTTGTATTCAAATTTATTTATTGTAAAGTTACAGGGGTGTGATCAAACTTATCATGTGTTCTAGTATGGCTTTTCAATATTTTGGTCAACTTTGGAACCTTTGTACTTAAAGCTAGGGTTCCAAGTTCCCCTAAATCTCCAAACCCTAGCCTCCCTTGCATTATACCCTAAAAATACCCCAAAAAATCCTCATTCTCCCATGGCTCCAAGCCCTAGTGCCAACCATCCATATTCCCTATTCCTCCCTAATACCAAATCTTGAATCCTTACCTTTTCCCCCCAAACCTTAAAATTCTAGGGGTTACATGGGGTCTTTTCACCTTTCACAATGGTTCCCACTTCCTATGATTTGCTAGCCACCATCCCATTTACCTTCACTTTAGAGTTCCTTCTAACCCTAAAACTTTAGCCCATGTTGTCCCCAATCTTTCTTTCCTTCCAAATCCTAAATCTTGAGGTTTTTGCACTCTCTTAGAGCCTAGATCAACCACTCTTGCATTTTCAATTCAACTCCCTAGTTCTCTTTAATTCCTAAATTTTGATACTCTTGTTCTTATTCTGTTTGAATTTCCAAACTCATATGTCCCTTCCCTCTGTGTTTCAAGGCACCTCATCACCCTAGACATCAAAACTTGAGGGTGCTTTGCATCATTACACAGTCATATATCAATAATCCTGCTCCTTCAAGACTTTTCTCACACCTCAACACATGTCCATAAGTTCCATAAAATCCTAAAACTCTATTGTGTTCCCAAAGTGACTAGGACTCCCTAACAACTTGACACACTATGTCTCAACTACCCTCCCACCTTTCCAAGAATCTCCAACTACCAAATTTAATTCTTGCAACCCTTGAGGGCTTTTCTACAATTTTATAGGTACCTATCTATGCCCCAGCATGATAGTTCTAGAAATTATATTTATGTTCAAAAATATCACAAATCAAATGATGATTTATCTCTAACCCTTTCACATCTTTCTACATGAATTTTAGATGTGATTGTGAATGCAAGAACATAGAATATGATGCATGAGAGGTATGAGCATCCCTAAACACACCTAAAGTCCTAGAATTTTAATATTTCATGCAGCTTTACAAATTATTTCCTTGTGGGACTTTTCAAAGGGCTATAAAACCCCAAATTTGTAAAGAGATGGTGAAAAAGTGAAAGAATAAGGTTAAAAAGTTAGAAAGAGAAAAATACACAGTAGAACCTTAAAGTTTTTTACTTCAAGTACAAGGTAGTGAAATTATTGCATTGTAATGATTCATGTTTGTCCCAAATTTATAATGAAGTTGTTGTAACTTCCAAAGAAAGAGTGTAATGAGAATAATCAACTTTCATTTAGTGTCTCCACGTACATTATGATCATTTATAGAATTAATGTTGATTAGTTGGCTAACTCGAAGACTGCTCCCATTTTATAAAATCATCCTTTTGTATCAAGACCATTGTAATATTGTGGTCACCACAAAAATTACATATTATGAAATCCTTTTATAAAATTCAAGGTTAACTAAGCCTATAGTCATTGATGTGGCATGTTTGATTTTTTAAAAATCTTATCTACCTTCAAGAGTCCATTTTAAATATTTAACCTTCTTTAATATAAGTGTCATAGGTCTTACTAGACTAAAAAAATAAAGTATAAACCTTTCCAAAAAGTTAATCTTTCCAAGGAAATAATAGACTATCTTTGTCTCTATTGGTAATGGTAGGTCTTTGATGGTTTGTACTATATCTAGATTTAAAGAAATTGCTTCTTTAGAAATAGCATTTTTAATGAGTTTACCTTGAGGGACTCCAAAGACACACTTTATGGGATTCAAAGAGATGCTAAATTATTAACAATTTTAGAAAACTCATTCTAGATTCTCAAAGGGATCGTCTTTCCTTTTTTGGATTAAAATAAGGTCATTCAAGTATATTAGGATTATGTTGTTTATGAGCTCACTAAAACTAATATCCATGGCCTTTTGAAACACTAAATTTTTATTTGATAAATTTAAAGGCATCTTATCATATGCATATGTCCCCCATTTAGTGGTGAACAATAATTTGTATTGGCCTTCTTCTTTAAGATAAATCTATTTATAGCAAGAAAATTCATCTGACAAAGAATAAAATTATAACATGTAGCTACTATATATAATATCTACTCCATTTAAAGAAGGGGATAATGATCTTTCAACAAGGCCAGGTATTTAGGTCTCAAAAATATACTCAAAGTTTAATTTTCCTATTTTTCTTTCTTATACCTGTGCCAAATTTAATACCTATGTATAATTTTTAGTAGGTAAGATAATCTTTGACTCACAAAAACTAGTGAGTTATTACTTTATTATAGGTTAATTTATTAGATTGGTTGGTTATTGCTTCTACCTAATAGGCCTTGAACCCATAGATAGTTTGATAGTATGTTAGACTATATATTCTTATTATACCATTCTAGCTCTTCATAGTTCCAAGCCATGACTTTATCATAGTTTTTGCAAATAAACCAACATTTCCACTTCCTTTTGTGTATAGTCCTTTCCCACCTTGAGCTTTTTCTTATGAAGACTTCTACTTCAACAAATTTTATATCCCTTACTTATATTAAATACCCTTTTGTTCACCGTTGCATCATCAAGGATGAATATATTTTCAATGGTAATCAACAAATTTGGAAACTTGTTTGATCTCAAATGCATAATTTATTCCTCATAGGCCTCTTTTATCTCTAGTTGCAACTACTCCATTAATTCTCTTGATTGTTGGATAAATAATTCAATATAGGAATCACTCTCAAATGCTCTCTAGTGATCTTAATTGTTTGAAATATTAGACTATATTATTAGTTTGACATAATATTTATTTATAATGAGATATTTTTTGCATAAAATTATGATATGATCATAGCCATTCAGTCTTATTGTGTGTTTTGGGTTCTTGGAAATAGTCCCAATCTTAGAACTTCAAAAATTTCGAAGAGATCATATACCCTATGATGGTATGATCTCTCATTCTAATATTTTTGTTAGTGGCCTTCCCTTTTACCTACTTACTGACCAATTTGAAATCTCTAAGTATCTAAATTACTTAATTTTCACCTTTTATGCTAGTAATCCTTGTATTAACCACTCATATTTGGCTTCACTTTTTGTATAGTTGAATCGGAAACAAAAATCTTTAAGGATCTTCTTCCCTTTATGAGAAACAAGACATATTTCTTCTCCTCACCTATTGCAACATTTGGATCCATCAAAATGCATCTTCCATAATTTAGAAGAGGTTTCATTTTTCTATATGGTGAGCCTTGGAAGATTATTGTTGGAAATATGAACAATAACCCACTTGAAGTTGGACACACTTCAAAGGATCAACCATGAAGAATACCATCCACATGAATAAGAAAGTGTTGCAACATGAGCAAGAAGAAAAATTGATCAAATGATGATTTTAGAATGCATTGAGATTGAACTCATGAGATGATTTACAAATGTGCAAGAGCCTTGCTTATATAGGCAAGGTGAGAGGAGGTTAGATACAACCTTGGTTGCAAACATTAAATTCCTAATGCATAATTATAAATGCATGAGAGAAATATTAAATTCCTAGATAACTACATGCTAATTAATGAGAGATGGTCCTATTAAATACCAATTTCTAGAATTCCACCTAGAAAACTAACTCCTAAGTAAACCTATTAATGATGTGAATAGGTCCTCACTAATAACTAGTTAGGAAATATCCCCATTCGCACTAACACCCCCCATAAGTGCAACTTGGGAGTGTAGTTATATTATGTAAATGATGCAAGGATGGGTCCTGACTATGAGGCCATGTTAGGTACCCATGTACAAATGAAATTGCAATCTCTTACAACCAGAGAAAAGGAGAAAACCTCATGGGACAAAACTCCTCTCCAAAAAAGAGATATAATGCAAAATCTAATGTTAATCATGTACAAGTAATGGAAGTGATGTATGGGGGTCTCAACATCAATACCCTCAAGAGCTACATCAAACACAAGAGAACTATAATCAATAGCCCTCCCATAAGAGGGAAATAGAGAGACTATGTATCCCCCCCACAATATGTAATCACCTACAAAAATGGTAAGTGACTGAAGACAAAACATGATTTGGAATGTCAACAAACAACTTGTCTCCTTTTTGGAAGAAACCAAACCAAGTAAAAATGTAGGGATGCTTCCCATTTTGGATAGGAATTGAAGGAAGGAAGGATGAATGATGATGATGTATTTGAAAACTACTCATGTGTCTCCTTGCCCAAGGAAAATGAAGATGCCACAATCAAATCAAGTGCATGCCCAAGCAATGAAGAAGGTGACAAACTAGGACTATGCAGAAATTGATGTTGAACAAGATCCAAATAATGTAATACAATGAACCCTCCATTGAAGGAATAGATGGATCTAATAGATTGCCCCCTACAAAATGAAGTGCCCTTAAAACCACTAAAAGAAGTCAGAAGCCAAAAGAGTGTTTAGTGACAACAAACCACATGTCTCCCACTAGGAAGAAGCAAATCCAATGGTAGATGTTGAAGAAACTCCAACTCTAAAATGAAATGGGAGGGAAGAAGCCTCATATATGAAATCTCTGAAAAGGAATCAAGTGCCTCCAAGGTGGTCTCACCAAGATCAGGATCCCCAATCAAGGTCAAAACAATGGAATGTGGAGACCCAAGAAAACCCTCCAAAGTAGAATCTACATAGAGGAGAGATATCCCCTGAAGAATGTCCTCTAAACCTATAGAAGTAGCCAAGTCTTGAATACCTAAAACAAAGCCATCTTGTATCCCAATTATGGAAAATTGAATATGTCCTAATGAATAGAAATGATGGAAGCCTCAATCAATGACTCTGGACAAGGAATCAACTGAAGGAATAGGTACATCAATTGTCTCTAATGGAGAAGAAGCATTTGAAGAACCCTTGACATCCTCATCTGAAGATTCAAAGCATTCCAAATCTGTAAGCTCCTACATAACATTATCATCATAGGGTATCATATCTAAAGAATGAAGAGGCACATGACATTTTGAATCATGATCATTGGGGAATGGTGGAGTATAAGGATCTCCATATATCTCCCAAATCTTAGTCCAAAGCATACGAGGACAATCACAATGATCAATAGCTTTCAAACATCATCATCAACATGCATTGCAATAACCTCTAAGACATCATACCTTTGGCACCTCCAAGAAAATTTTTGGATACCTTTATCAGGAGGGGGAACTAAACCATACAAATGTGGCAACAATTGAAGTGATTGGAGATGGTTTATAATGCAATCTCTCCATTGTTTACAGTTTCCCCTTCCCAAAATAATTAGTGAAAGATGATATTCAAACCCCCTAACAAGCTATGATATATCCCCAATATTACAAAAAGATTGGCCTTCAACAACAATTAGAAATTCTCAAATATGATGCACAACTGAAAATGAAGCCTCCCAATGCAAATAGACTTTCTCCAAATTGCAGTATGTCCAAGTTATCAAGTAAACATGCCTCAAATTGTAAAAACTCAATAGAATGTACCTGGGGCTGAATGTAAGAAATTAGATGGACAAAATGATAGAGCTTTGAATCACCTTTGCAATGTCATTGGAATCTCCAAAATATGACAAACTACTGAAAAGATATGAGCTTGGGAGTCTAAAAAGAAGAACTAACTTCAAGTTGTGATAAAAAATTGTAGGTATAAAATATGATAATAATTCTTGTACCACTGAAAATTATTCGGAACCAGCTTTCCAACGATATCTCGTTTGCAAAATTTGATACCCAAGTCAAAAGTTATGGCAATTTTAAGAAAACTGCCTAATTAAGACATGATGGGGCTTTCATGACGATCATTTGGCTGTCAAATTTAAGATAGTTGCCCATTTTTTTTGAAAAATCACCAAAAATTAAATTTACCTCAGAATATGAAGTATTTTATATGATGCCAACCAGAGAGTGGATTTTTTTTTTACAACAAGGGGGAGGAAAAAATTTCCTGCAACTTGTACGATCCATATAATGCCCTTCTAACATCACTGCAAAAAATCTCTAATGGCTTTTGGATGACGAAGTAAATTTTGACGAATGGGTAAGCAATCCTTACATTTTTGAACCTTCTAAACACAATGGCGAGGTCAAATCTAAGCCAAAGTGCCTCAGAAATCAGTTGTCTCCTGGATGAGAATACTAGCCCTTCATGAAAACCGTTCAGCCTTTGATAGTCTCCTCAGCTCAACTTCCCGATATGAGATGGATCTCCTATGGCCTATGTTCTAATACCATGTTGGAAATATGAACAATAACCCACTTGAAGTTGGCCACACTCCAAAGGATCAACCACAAAGAATACCATCCACATGAATAAGAAAGTGTTGTGCAGCATGAGCAAGAAGATAAATTGATTAAATGATGATCTTAGAATGCATTGAGATTGAACTCATGAGATGATTTACAAATGTACAAGAGCCTTGCTTATATAGACAAGGTGAGAGGGGTTGGATAGCAACCTTGGTTGCAAACATTAAATGCCCAATGCATAATTATAAATGAATGAGAGAAATATTAAATGCCTAGATAACTACATGCTAATTAATGAGGCATGGTCCCATTAAATACTAGTTTCTAGAATGCCACCTAGGAAACTAACTCCTAAGTAAACTTATTAATGATGTGAATAGGTCCTCACTAATAACTAGTTAGGAAATAACCCCATTCACACTAACAATTAGTAACCTTAGGGATAATTTGATCTTGGTTTTTTATCACATAATTTCCTAGACGAGTTAAATCAAAGTTATAATAGAGGTCTCATTGTGATCCTTCATCTGTCAATTGATTCATTGCATTGATTTGATCCAGGAATATTGTGGCCATATTAAGAGATTTACATTCATATTTTCTTATTTTGAGAATCAACTATGAGTAGGTCCAAAATTCATCATTACCTCATGGATAATGTATTCCTTATGGATCAACTCTAATTCAATCTTCACATTTGAACCATATTTGGTTCTCATTATAATATGGGACCAACAAAGAGAGATGTGTCCTATTTTGGCGGTGAAATATTTTGACATAGGTTGAATGTAACTGGGGGAATGCTAATTTTCATGACATCTTAATGTACGTTGGTGATATTGGAGAAAACATATAAAGTGAGCAAGAGACTCTTAATAATACCTACTATTTGAACCTTCTTCTCATATAATTGCATGATTCCATTTTTATATGGTCATAGGTCAATTTTAAAGCATCAACAATCTTCTTATGCATAATTGTAATGTATGCACTAAAATCTTTCATCGAGTTGTGTTAAAACTTAATCTTTACTTAGGTGAAGATCATTTATTAAATTATATTATTTAAATACTTGTAGGAATATTCCAAAGAAATTTGTCCAAGTCTTTTGTTTTATTTGAGTATCCTCGCTCATTTTTATAGTTCTTTTTTTTAGGAATATTAAGGCTTAGGTTTAGGCTACTCCTTATAAAGATCTTGACACCTTTCACACACATAAGATGAAAGGTGGCATGCAAAGACATGGGAATTATTTATACAAATTCTTCTCACCTCTATTTATTGAGGTGTTTCTCTCCTTTACAAGTAGCATTATATGCTTAAGCTCTTTTTCTCATTCTCTCATTGTAATATTCTTAAGCTTTATGCCATCTTTATAATATGGTGGTTTTTTCTTTATTTTTCTCCCTAGTCAAAATCTTGTCTCTTCTTGGATATTTGGTGTGCATGCTCTTGGTTTTCATTTTGATAGTAATATTTTCCTTCAAACAATTGCTCTTGGATTAGTACTTTTCATTTATTTCATTTATTTTATTTTACTGTTCCTTTCAAATTGTATAGTAAATTCTTGCCAATTATTACTATCATATGAAAGGAAATATATTTTGATTTACTTACAAGAATGGTGGGCTAGTTAACTAAAATAAGTTTCCTCTATCCTATTACCTTCGCTCTAGTATTAATGATCTAGTTGATCAATTTAATTATACTTTCTTACATCTTTAGATCTTCCTAAAGCAAATTTCTTTGCTTAAGGATGGACAAGACATCCCATAGTGAGATGTTTGTAGTTGTTTTAGTCATTTTCTTGAGTTGATCTATCACATTTAGTGGCCCAACCATCTTAGTTCTCAAAACATAAGTTAGGTTGACTTGATATCTTGGCCTTTTGAGGACTAAGATAGATAAACTTGCGATTGATTCTCATGCAATTTTTTTCATTTTTCTATTTTAATGTAAAAGCTTTATGACACCTACAACAGAAAATTTTCAAAATTCACGGCTCGCAGGCCATGCTTTCAAACAAAGAATTGTCTTACATGGAAGAGAATAATGGAGTCAAAGTCTTGTTTCTCATGCTTAAAAAATTATCTTACGGCGCCCACAACAAAAAAAAAAATGGTCAAAATTCATGACTCCCAGATCCATTCTTTCAAACGAAGAATCGTCTTACATAAAAGAGAATCATGGAAACAGAGCCTTGCTTCTCCTATCAAAGTTTCACCTGCTAAAAAAAAAATAATCTTACATGGAAGAAAATTCATGGAAAGAGAATCTTGCAGGCCCGCGCTGTCAAACAGAGAATTGTTTTACATGTTAGAGAATTCATGGAAACAAAGCCTTGCGTCTCATTTTTCTATTTTGACGTAGAAGTTTGATGTGCTACTTTGATGGAAGCAAAGTCTTGCGTGCAGTCTACCTTTTGTGTTTGTATGGTTAAAACGCCAAGTTGAAGGCTACGAATCCATCAATAGCATTACTTTAGAAGAAGAAAATGGAAAAATTGGCATGAACGATGACTGTTTATGAAAAGTTGGATTTCCTGGAAACTTGCGGCTCTGTCCTCCTAATACTTCGCTTTTATGTGATGATTTCTCCACCATGACCCCTTCATAATATGCGTCGTGAGAACGCCCAAACAGTATTTTGTGTTAAAGTAGTAGCTCAAACGTTTATGGCTGGGCTTAAGTGTCACACACTAAGCTCTGACCGGTCAATAGTTTTTTTGGCCTTTTCTTCGTTTACTTTCACCGTCACCATTGGAGTGAGATGTGTTTGTCCTGCAGCATTATCACATCATCTGTCAGTAGTACTGTGCACGAGCAGCAAAGCCGAGACATTACCCTCAGGAGCAAATAGCCGATGCCTTCATAACTACTTACAATAGCCGCTCCGCTGCCTTCATAACTACTTACAACAGCCGCTGCCTTCATAATTTATAATTTATAAAACAGTTTAGATTTTACAATAAATTTATTTTTAATATTAAAGATTGACAGTAAATTAAATAAAAATAATTGATCTTTATTGTTATATAAATTGTTATTTATATAAAATATCTAACATTTTTTTACTCTTGTATTTTTTCATATTGATTTTATAAGATGAAAATACTCATCCTTCAATATTATATCAAAATAGAGTTTATTTTTCTTCCTTATAAAATCTTTTAATCAATTTATTTTTTCAACTTTATTAAAACTCTTTAACATCTTTAATTTTTTAATGATAATTAAATGTTTTCTGACTATAATAATTTATAGATTAAAATATTACATATTGTTATTTGCTTTATGAATTATTTTAGAATGTATTTGCATTATTCACTATTGTATAAATTTATCAAAAAAAAAAACTCTATAAATAAATTTAATATTTATTTTAATTTGAATTTGAAATAGATATTTTTAATTAAATTTATATCTAACCAGTCAATGTATTAGGATCCAACATTGAAAATATGATGATGGATTAAAACTTTAATAATATAATTAATTTACAAGCCTTAAATATCTTAATGGATTACCTTAATATAGTATATCCATTAATATTGCATAGAAGATGTATCCAACATTTAACAATATTGGTTATACTAATGGTGTCATACTATAGTAAATTAATGGATTAAATATTTAATAGAATTATTGTAAGGTTATTATTTTTATTTATTTTTAAGGCTATTATAGTATAGATTTAGTATTTAATAGATTTTAATAATTTTAAATAAATGTTGGATTTTTTTTTATTTTTTTTGTATTGAACAAAGCGAAAAGAATTTTACAAGAAAAAGCTACCTGAGGTAGCAGAAAAACTTCAGCCTAAACAAACCATGAACAACAAAAACTAGGAACAACATAACGTTACAAAGGCTGTCAAAAAATCAGCCATTACAAACAAGAGACATATTACAAGAGCTGAATAACATTTTACAATGATTGACTTCATTGTCCAGCTGGAACTTCACTATTTGGTCTTTGATCTGTTGTAGCTGCTGTTTGGCCTTCTCATTCTTCTTACATATAACCTGGGTCTGCGAAAAAAGAACAGCCACCTGGAGACATATATCAGAATAAAGCTGAAGAGTACCAACCACCTGATAGTAATTACTAGAAAACATAGCTACACATCTATTTTTCCATATATTCTTTAAAATAACATGACGGATTGAATCAGCGATAACATCTTTTTGCATACCAAAACCAAAAACAGCTTCCTGCCAAGTCAAATCATGATTAAAAATAGTTGAGAAGTCCCAGAAAACATTAAACCAAAGCCTTTTAACATATATACAATCCCAAAAAATGTGTTTCAAGTTTTCCACACTTTTACAAAAGGGACAGCTTGCTGGTTGGATCATAATACGCTTCAACCTATCCCCCACAGGTAACTTGCAGTGCAATATCTTCCAAGCCAACATCTGCGAGTCAAAATCAGCTTTGGAGCGCCATATTTGAGCACTTAAATTAAACCAAATTGTAGAATTAAATCTGCATTTCCACTTTTGATTCAAACGATTAGCAATATTCCAACTAGGAATCATCTTCAAATATATACTTTTTAAAGGGAAATGGTTGAAATGGCTGAATGATAACCATTTCCAATCTCTAAAAAAATAGCAGTCCCTAGAAGTACATAATTTCATAGTGAGATCCACTGGCACCAAAGACTTAATAAAAATGAAAAACTGTTCATAACAAGAATTCAGCCTATACTGCTCTTTGATTTTGTTCCAAGAAGCCCAGTCAAGTAGATCAAAGTCCCAAAGGTCTTTAAATTGTCTAACTCCCTTTTTAAACAAATAATAAGCCTGCCTCGGGAAACAAACAGCCAAAGGTAAATCATGATAAGAGATTATCTTATTCCACCAGATTGACAATGAAACAAAACTAAATCCAGTCTGCAAGGAAGATCCGTTCCAATCCAGAAATTGGCTAATTTTTTTCCAAGCTTTCCAAATAGACTGTAGTGGAAAAGAAGCTCTGAATTTAAAAAAGAAAGGCATAAGCATTTTATCAAGCCAACGAACATCTTGCCATTTCCTCCTAATAGAAGCTTCCATAATTCGTTGACGGACCAATATCTTCCATGGTTCATCTCCACTAGCAGCCGTAATGATCCATTTTGCAGCAAGGCAAAATCCTTGGGTTTGAGGATCAATAAGCCCCAAGCCTCCTTTGTGCTTTGGCTGAATACAATGAGACCATGAAGAAGCAATAAAACCACCATTACCATCCCATCTAGACCACAAAAATCTGCGGATTATTCTATTGAGCTCTTCATAACCTCATTTGGAAGGCATCCAACAAGAAGAGTAGTAGACATGGGAAGCAATGAGAATCTTATTAGCCACTTGAATCTTGCCCGCCAAAGACAGAAATTTATTGCCAAAATTGAACAGTTTACACTTAATTTTATTTAAAAACCAAGCCCACATCTCAGAAAGAGAAACACCCAAACCAAAGGGAATACCCAAATACCTGGTTATCTCACCATGTTTAATCTGCCTCCATTCATTTGGTATCCATTGAGGCCTAGCAAATGGCTGAGTCATTAAAAACTCGGTTTTATTATGAGCTATAAGAGAGCCAGATACCTCACAGTACAATTTGACAACTTCCAAAGTGTTGTTCACTTCCTCTTCAGAATTATGTAGGAATAACATACTGTCATCAGCAAAGTGGGAGTTAATAACCACTTGGTTTTGAGGAATATAAATCCCTTTGATAAGTTTCATTTGATGAGCTTTATGTAAAAAATAACCCAAGGCATCTGCTGTAAGAACATATAAAAAGGGAGAAAGAGGACATCCTTGTCGTATGGAATGCTGCAAATCAAAGGAATCTGACATATTCTTATTAACAATCAAATGAGCATTAGCATCTTGGAACAACATTTGAACATGCTTTTGAATTTTAGGACCAAAACCCAACCATTGGAGCATTTTAAGGATGAAGCTCCAACGAATTCTATCATAAGCTTTATCAAAATCTAGCTTGATTATCAAAGCATTTTGCCCTGATTGTTGAGCCCATTCTATGGTCTCCCAGGCCAGCATAAGGTTATCAAGGATATATCTTCCCTTTAAGAACCCCGTTTGCTCAGCTCTCACAATCATTTGCACAATGGGTTTAATTCTGATCGCTACAGCCTTCGCAATAATTTTGTAGGAAGTGTTTAATAATGTGATTGGACGCCAACCAGCAATAATATCCTCATTCTTACCCTTAGGAATAAGTTTAATTATACCCTTATTAATGATGGGACCTAAGGAGCCATTTTGAAAAGCTTCCAGATATAGCATATAAAAATCATCCTTGATATACTTCCACATAGTTTGATAAAATTCAGCAGGAAGGCCATCAAGACCAGGACTTTTATTTGGTTTCATAGAAAACAAAGCATATTCAATTTCTTCCAAAGAGAGGACTCAATCCAAATATTTACTATAACCAGGGTCAATCATATTTGGAATAAATTCTTGGACCGTATCTTCCAATGCAAGCTGAATATCAATCCAATTGGTATCTTCTCTAAACAACTTTTCATAAAAGTCATGAAACAGATTAATAATTTATGCCTGATTAGTATGAAGCCCATTTTCATCCTTTATGCCCTCAATGTTCTCTTTTTTATGCTTATAATTAAGATAATTGAAGAAATACTTTGATCCCTTGTTCCCTTCCTTGATCCAGTGTATTCTAGCTCTAATTTTAGCACCTTGTCCTCGGTAATGGTCAAGTTTCCGCAACTGAGCTTCAGTAACAGCAATATGTTTTTGAAGAGTTTCATTAAGAGGATCAAGATTAAGTTTAACTCTAGCTAGTTCTAACTGCCCTTGGAGAGATTTAGCACTGCGTTTACGTTTCCAGGCCATTCTCCTTCCAAATGAACGAAGAAACTCAACACATTGTGATATAGCAGAAATCCACCAACTCACCCATGACTCTCCTTCAACAGGTTTAGGTATAGAGTTCCAAATCCCAACTAGGGAGGAGACACATTCTTTATTTTTAAGATGAGAGGTGTTAAGCTTGAAAGGAAGTTGAGAAGAAGACTCGACATCCCCATTTTCAGCAGTAGAGAATGAACAAATGATTGGAAAATGGTCAGATAAGGTTGTAGAATAATCCACAATCACCCAAAAATTTTGATGTAACTTGTCTAACTGAAAATTGTGAGATAAATAAAAGTGATCCAATCTGCTCAACTTCCTTTCATTACCTGGTCTACAATTAGACCAAGTGAACCAATTATTGGCATGACAAGAAAATTTGTTATGGATAGGATCAACAACTCCAAGCACATTTCTACAGTAAATCCATTTCTCAAACTCTTCTTGGCTGAGTTTAAAATAGTTAAACCAACTAAGATCCTAATGATGTTCCACCATATTAAAATCTCCCCCCAACACCCAATCAGCAGTAGGAAGGTTCTGAGACATCCACTCCCAGAGAGCACTTCTTTCTCTCGGGTTGTTAGGAGCATAAATAGAACAAAACCCAAGTGGTTGTCCATTGATAAAGGTGATGGCCCAAACACAGTTATGAGCTGGGTCCTCACCTTTATCAATGACATGTTTGGCAAGCGAAGGAGACAATCCTAGAACAGTCCCACCACTGCCCTCCTTATGCAAGGTATGAATAAACAAGGCATCTTTCCAAAGATTGAAAAGAGACATATTTAAACGTTCCTTACCAATTTTGACTTCTTGTAGCAACAACACATCAGGTTTCCATTTCTCAAGACTATCCTTGACTTTAAATTTGCGATGAGGGTGAGAAAGCCCTCTCACATTCCAAGATAGAATTCTAAACCTCATTGTGAAACATCAAGAGAATCATTCTCCTCTTGTGGCAAAACTCCATAACGATTAGAAATGGGAACTTCCTGATCATTGATCCGCTTTTCAATGGAACCACCAAAAGGAGATCTAGACCTCTGCCTCGAATTATGAGGAGGAGACAAAGTTCGGGTAGAAGATCTCAACAGCTCGAAAGAAGTACGACCAACATGAATATTAAGATGGGGTTGAGAGAATGATGAGGGTGAAGAAGGTTCCTTACGTTTTCGAACAATTTTATATAAATAAAGTTTATATGGGATTAGTGGGTGGATGGGTGGGCTCCCCCTGGCACCACACTCAGGCATCGGGTGTCCAGGGTGGACGTGAGGTGGCGGACGGGATAGTTCTAATGTCTTCGCACTTGGTGTATTCTTGCCACATCAAACAATCTATATTCGGTTGTTTATGTTGTTCCTTGCTTAGTTTATCGTTTGTCTAAGTTTGTCGAAGTTTCTAGAGATGGTTTGGTGTGTTCGGCCTTGTCTCCACCGAGCCGTCAGTATGACACATTGGGCTCGGCTTTCCTTGTTTTGATTGCGGTCGTGCCGAGTGGAATTCCCATTTATTGCCTCGCTTATGGTTCTAAGTTGGAAGGACAGAGGCTGTATTTTAACTCATGCTGAGATCATTTTGCTTCACCATTATTCTATTTTGTATGCAATGCCTGACTGATCATTATTCGGGCTATTTATTATGCTAATGAAGTTTTTTCTTAAGTATGGGCTTGTATTTTGGTTTGTCTTCTATATTTTTATTACAGGGTCGACTGCCAATTTCGCGCTAATGGAGAGACCGCTGAAATCGAAGTTCACCATTCTCATTTCGGCGAAAGGTTTGGAAGCCTTCGGCGTCGACACATCGGTTTCCTTAGTGGCAAAAGAGAGGTAAACCACCTTTCGTGAGGTCACGGATCAGCGGTTGAAGTGCATCTTGCTCGAAGATGACCCGGTGATAATTGTTGTTGTGAAATTGGTCCTTGGCGAAGGGCACTTAGCAAGGAATGAATTTTCTCGAGATAATGCACACATTTGTTCCCGTTTTCTTGCCGTGCTCCTGGACCTTGGCACCCTGAAGGTTGAGGCCAGGGTTTTGATGGTTCGCTTGTTCTGGGATGATTTGCTTGGCGGCCTCGAAACGACTTTGAAGGTGGCCTTTATCGGTAAGGGTATTCCGCGCCCTGCAGACCTAGCTTCTTTATGGGAGTCTGATGAAGCTATCAAAGTGTTTCCATTTCTCCTAGATCTCAAAGGGCCCACTTTAGCAAGGCACCGAATGATTGCAGACGTGACGGTTGAGTTCCTGAAGCGCAAATTGAAGCTGGTTCCGGTGGAAGATTTGGAATGGGTGGAAGGGTTCATAGAATTTGCAGAGTTAAATGGTTTCTGGTGAAATTGTTTGGTGTTTTTTGTTGTCTGTATGTCCACTACTGGATCCTATCTTGTAAATTTTGGTAGTTTCAAACTTTTGTCACTCATTTTTTTGGCTCTTGTTTTGGTGGTTAGGCTGAAATTACTATTTCTCTATCTAGTTTCTCCTTTGGGACTGCATGGAGCTGTTGTTTCTCCACTTTTCTCATCTTGGTTGACTGTTGGTTAACTCTGGTTTATCTCTTGCCTAGCAGATGGTTGTAATTTTCTTAATTATCTATAAAATTATCACCTTACAAATCAAAAAAAAAAATTATATGGGATTAATTAATAGTTAGTTTTGGAAATATTTTTTTGATAAAAAGTAAGGTAATGTTTCAAGGTATTTTAATGATTGTATAAAACCATCTTCTATGTGTCTATTAAAGGGTTGAGTATAAGATTTGATATTTTAGAATTTTTATAGATTAAAATATTAATATTGTTATTTGTTTTATGTATTATTTTAGACTGTATTTACATTATTGACTATTTATAGATTTATAAAAATAAAAAATCTATAAATAAATTTAATATTTTTTAATTTAAATTTGAAATAAATATTTTTCATTAAATTTATATCTAACCGGTCAATGTATTAGAATCCAACATTAAAAATACAATAATGGATTAAAAACTTAATAGTATAATTAATTTACAAGCCTTAAATACGAGAATGGATTACCTTAATATAGTATATCCATTACTATTACATAGAAGATGGTATCCAAAATTTAACAATATTGGTTATCTTAATGGTGTCATACTATAGTAAATTAATAGATTAAATATTTAATAGAATTATTGTAAGGTTATTTTTTTATTTATGTTTAAGATTATTATTATATAGATTTAGTATCTAATAAATTTTAATAACTTTAAATAAATGTTGAATATTTTATATAAATAATAGTTTATATGGTGTTAATTAATAGTTAGTTTTGGAATTATATTTTGATAAAAAGAGGTAAGGTAATGTTTCAAGGTATTTTAATGATTGTATAAAACCATCTGTCTATAAAAGGGTTGAGTAAAAGATTTGATATTGCATAGAATTTTTAATATTCATATTGTTATTTTCTTTATTATTATTTTAGAGTGTATTTATATTATTGACTATTGTATAGATTTATATAAAAAAAAATTCTAAAAAAAAAATTAATGTTGGTTATCCTAATTAATGGATTAAATATTTAATAGTATTATTGTAAGGTTATTATGTTTATTTATGTTTAGGGTTATTATTGTATAGATTTAGTATTTAATAAATTTTAATAATTTTAAATAAATGTTGGATATTTTATATAAATAATAGTGTATATGGGTTAATTAATAGTTAGTTTTGGAATTATGTTTTTAATAAAAAGTAAGGTAATGTTTCAAGGTATTTTAATGATTGTATAAAACCATCTTCGATGTGTCTATAAAAGGTTTGAGTAAAATATTTGATATTGCATTCCTCAATGGTTAAATTTCCAAAGAATTTTTATCATTGAAAGGTTACATATTTTTATTTACTTGATGCATTATTTTAGAGTGTATTTGGATTATTGACAATTGTATAGATTTATTAAAAAAAAAGCTCTATAAATAAATTTAATATTTTTAAAATTTTAATTTGAAATAAATATGTTAATTAAATTTATATCATGCATTAGGGTCCAACATTAAAAATATGATAATGAATTAAAGCTTAATACTTAGTGGAGATTCATAGGGGTGTGTAATGCCCTTGCTTTGTACTTCTTTGTTTTAGTTTGAATAAATTTTTACCACTCTTTTAGTTTAAATCTATACAATAATAACCTTAAAAATAAATAAAAAATAATAACATTACAATAATTCCATTAAATATTTAATCCATTAATTTACTAGATAGTATGACACCATTAGTATAACCAATATTGTTAAATGTTGGATACATCTTTTATTTAATATTAATGGATATACTATATTAAGGTAATCCATTAAGATATTTAAGGCTTGTAAATTAATTATACTATTAAAGTTTTAATGCGTTATCATATTTTTAATGTTGGATCTTAATACATTGGCTGGTTAGATATAAATTTAATTAAAAATATCTCTTTCAAATTCAAATTCAAATAGATATTAAATTTATTTATAGAGCTTTTTTTTATAAATCTATACAATAGTCAATAATGCAAATACATTCTAAAATAATGCATAAAGCAAATAACAATATGTAATATTTTAATCTATAATTTATTTTTGAAAATTTAACCACTCAGGAATGCAATATCAAATCTTTTACTCAACCTAAATTAATATAAATTTAATCCATGATTCAATGTAAACTCGTATTACCAATATTATACTATTGAGGTTTTAATCCATTATTATACTCAAAAAGCATTTAATTATCATTAAAAAATTAAAGATGTTATAAGAGTTATAATAAAGTTGAAAAAATAAATTAATTAAAAAAAATTATAAAGAAAAAAAATAAACTCTATTTTGATATAATATTGAATGATGAGTTTTTTCATCTTACAAAATCAATATGAAAAAATACAAGAATAAAAAAAATGTTAGAATTTTTATATAAATAACAGTTTATATAACAATAAAAATCAATTATTTTTATTTAATTCACCATCATTCTTAATATTAAAAATAAATTTATTGTAAAATCTAAACTATTTTATAAATTATAGATTATGAAGGCAGCGGCTATTGTAAGTAGTTATGAAGGTAGCAGCTATTTGCTCCTGAGGATAATGTCTCAGCTTTGCTGCTCGTGCACAGTACTACTGACAGATGATGTGATAATGCTGCAGGACAAACACATCTTACTCCAACGGTAACAGTGAAAGTAAACGGAAAATGGAAAAGGTCAAAAAACTATTGACCGGTTAGAGCTTAGTGTGTGACACTTAAGCCCAGCCAATGTTTATATCAAAATAGAAATCGAGACGCAAGACCCTGTTTGTTTCCATGAATTCTCCTCCGTGTAAGAAAATCCTTTGTTTGAAAGCCTGGGCCTACGAGACTCTCCTTCCATGAATTTTCCTTCATGCATGAGTTAGAACATTTAATATTAATTGTTATTTACTTTAAAATAATTATAAGAATGTTGCATATTTATGTTATTTATTTTGAAAAAAAGTATTTATATAAAGAAATAAATGATGTAATTTTGTGTAAAATTCATATAAATTAATCTTAAATTATTAGACTTAATTCATTATAAAATATATGACACATTTCTAACATATAATTTTAGAATACATTTTTTTCTATGCATCTAACAAATAATTTCAAAATACTTTAATTCTTATATTTTACTTATTAATATAAGTTAATTTATGTTTATTTGTATACATTTTATAATATTAGTCTAAATGATAATTAGTAAAAATTGTTTTCATTTACAACTTAATATACAAAAGTTTAATAGTAAAAGCTATATATTCTCATCCCTAAGTTGAACTTAATTGGGTAAAGCATTGGGTTCTCACTGTGGAGATTGAGGTTCAATTTCTTAAAAGGACATCTAATATGGAATTCTAAGTTGTAAATCTTCATCTTTTGTAATTGATTTTTATTGTGGATGTGATTTTTGAATAAATATATTTGTAAATTGTTACTCTTGATTTTTCATAAATACTGTCTAATATAGATTTCTAATTAATATTTGAAAGAAACTTGTATTAGTTTAATGATACTGCTTAAAAGGAATCATATATTTGTTTAAAAGTTAACTTTATGAATTCATATTTATAAACTTTAAAAAAAAAATTGTATATTCTTCGTATTGTTTGTGTATATAAATTGTGACTCCTAATTTTAAATAAATAATTTCTAACATATTGTTTTTCAATAGAAAATTTTATATCATCCTCAAGATCTCTTTTGCTATCTAATATGGGAACACAAGTCCTAGGCTGAAACCTCTTCAATTAATAGTCTAAGATTGAGGGGTATACATTCCACCAAAGACACCTAGGACACAATTTTGACTTCGTCCCTTACAACTTTGGGACCTTAAACTTATTAAGACTTGTTCCATGATTAACTCGTTTAGAACCATTCAACTTCACCAACCAACCAAAAACTCATTGACATATTATTATAAATTTTTAATTAATATTAAACATTATATTAATCTTATAATACGACTTGAAAAAAAATATTCATATAAAATTACAATCAAGAAAAAAAAAACTATATATTTCTCTTACATATATGTTCTAAAATCTTTAAAAAAAGAAAACGACAAATTACAAACTAGCAACTAAAAATGAGAACAATGTTTAAACATTATACTCAATTATTAATAATTAACCATATAACATTTACCTTATTACAATCTTCCTATAATGCTATTAGACTTAAACCTTTCAACCCAATGATATAGTCTATTTATTTCTGAAATTTAAAAAATAATAACTTCCAACCTTTTTCTTACGATATTGTTTTTAAACTCGTCTATTATTTAATTTAAAAACATTAGATTATTCTTATCCTTACGATATTGTTTTTAAACTCGTCTATTAGTTAATTTAAAGGAAACAGTTCGACCACATTTTACAATTTTATCCTAGTCGTCTTTCAGCGAGACTAATTTAATATAACCAAGTTTTGATTATTCTCGAGTTACTTTTCTTATTAGATATACAATTTTGACCAACTACTTTTCAATTTTTCTTTAGTCCTTACGCTTGGAAAATTAGTTCACTAAAGTCTTTCCCTTGCCGGTCATCGTCCGTCTGGAATTATTGCAGAAGAGGCCATGTTTTTAGTAGTTGCCAGGAAAATATAATATCCATTATTAGAGAATCCATCACAAATCTACTGCCAGCGGAATAATTCTTTCATAATCCCAGTTCGCTTCAAAGTAGTGTTTAATGGCTTTGAGTAGCTCATCAGCGCTTGCTATATATATAGTATCACAGTGTCTGCTATTAAAAATTTATGTTACAGAAGCAGAAAATGTGCTTGTTAGATTCAAACTACATGGCAAAAATCTTGTTCAGCTGAACGGTGATGCCTTTGTTACGGATGAAAATGTAATCCAACTTACAAACAGCACAAGGGGTCTGGAAGGGGGAAGTGCAGGCAGAGTAGTTTATGAGCATACAATTCCGTTATGGAATAATAAATCAATTGCCAACTTCACCACTCAGTTTCAATTCCAAATCAACTGGACTCGTGACGATGAGCTTCCTGATGCTGGTGGCGATGGACTTGCTTTCTTCATGGCGTCTCCATATTCTGGTTATCAAGTCTCGTACAGAGGAGATGGAGGATATCTCGGCCTTTTCAATCCCCAAACTAATGGTATTTCATCCAACCAACTTGTAGCTGTAGAATTCGACACATATAACAGTTCTTGGGATAAAAATGGTGATCATATTGGAATTGATGTCAATAATATAATATCTGAAGTCTCTGTTCCTCTAAATAAAAATTTGAATAACAGCAAGATATGGGACGCTAGGATAGATTACCGCGGCCAAGAAAATATGTTGGAAGTGTCTGCTGGATCAAATGGCCAAGTATCGGGCCATTTGTCACATAAGATAAATTTGACAAAATACCTTCCTGAAGAGGTCGTGGTGGGTTTTTCAGCCGCAGCCATTACGTCAAGCGAGACTCATCGACTAATTTCTTGGAACTTCACTAGTGTTATATCTGGTTCGTCAGAAATACAGTCATCTAAGAAGAAAGTTTTCTTGAAAATAGGTATAACAGTCGGCTCTGCCATTTTTGGTTGCAGTGATTTTTGTGTTCTTCGCCATTTATCGTTATAAATGGCGAAACAGAGAGAAAAAAGGCAGTATAGAAGAGGATCAGCAGCCGGATGTGGATATGGATATGGAAATAGCAATGGAACATGTTCCGCGGAAATTTACGTACGAGGAGCTCACTTCAAGTACCAGTAATTTCAGCGAGGAAAAGAGGCTTGGACAAGGAGGATTTGGGGATGTGTACAAAGGCATTTTGGTGAGATCTGATGAAATAGTTGCAGTGAAGCGCATCTCCGCAGGATCAAAGCAAGGGAAAAAGGAATACTTTGCAGAAATAAGCACAATCAACCGTCTAAGGCATCGCAATTTGGTTCAGCTGTTGGGATGGTGCCATGAGAAGGCCCAACTGCTGTTAGTCTACGAATACATGTCTAATGGGAGTCTGGACAGTTTCCTTTTTGGTGAAAGGAGAGGAAATCTAGAGTGGAGCCGCAGATATAGAATCGTCACTGATATAGCCAATGCGCTGCTTTATCTGCATGAGTTATGGGATGAATGTGTAGTGCACAGAGACATTAAATCCAGCAACATTTTGCTGGATGGTGAATTCAATGCAAAATTGGGGGACTTTGGATTGGCACGCCTGGTGAAGCATGATCAATGGCTTCAAACCACCAAAGTCGCAGGGACTTTGGGGTACCTAGCACCCGAATGTGCAGTTACAGGAATATCTAGCCCAGAGTCAGATGTGTTCAGCTTTGGCGCAGTTGCTTTGGAAATAGCCTGCGGAAGGCCAGTACTAGATCATAGCCTCCAAAGCCCAAAAACACGGCTTGTGGAATGGGTTTGGGAGTTGTATGGTGAAGGCAGGTTGTTTGATGCAGCGGACAAAAATTTACAGGGGGTGTTTGACAGGGCAGAATTGGAACAGCTGGTGGTGATAGGATTATGGTGCTCTCATCCGGATCCTAGTTCAAGACCCAAAATAAGGCAAGTGCTTCAGCTCTTAAACTTTGAAGCGCCTTTGCCTCGTCTACCCAGCACACTGCCTAAAGCCACATATTCTCCTCTGGAACAAGCTTTCTTTTCTCAGTCCTCGGATTTTGCTGTTTCTACCGATATAACAACCACTCCTACTCAGCTGTCAGCGTCAACGAATTCAAGCTTTGGAATATCCCTAGGTAGATAGTTTACTCGTTGGGTTATTTGTGCACATATATATGCACTTGTATGTCGCTACTTCTCTAGTTAGATTTCTAATAGCCCTGTTTTCTAGTTAATTTCCGAATTTGTTATATTTCTAGTCCTGTCATATTCTTGTACTCTCAATGGGTGCTTTTTAGCATGATTTATTAAAAATGGTTGTGGGTAACAATCTTCCAGTATGATGCTTATATGGACCTTATAAGCTTATTTTTCTAGGCACAAATGTTTTAGAAATTCCCTTTCTCAAAACAGTTCTAGTTTAGTCTTTTAGTATGGATTATAATTCAGAACTAGTTGGTTCTGAATTTTTTAATTTCTATTTTTAAAAGAAACGGTTAATAATCTAAATAGTTTTACTATTTTTATGATCCATTCTTATTATCTATAATATAAATTGTTTGTTCTTTCAATTTTCAGCAGTTAAAAACTTTAATAACTGGTAATTTGTAATTTCAATTTTAAATTATAAATCTAAAATATACATTTGTAAATGGATGTTATGGCTGTTAGCTAACAAAAAAGATAATGGATCTGAATCTTGCGAGTGCCTCTTTGCACAGGATTGTGTCTCCTCTTGTCAACAAGATTGCCCGTTAGTAAAAGATAGAGAGCTAATCAGTTCAAATTTATAGAGAGTAGCTTGGCACAATGCTCCATTTCTTTTCTCCTCTCTTTGGTCTATACAAGGTCAGCTATAATTGTAAGTGATCTCTCAGCTATTTGAGGTAATTGTAGAATGTTCAGCAAAAGTCCGGATTACTCCTATTTTCACCATGACATCAGCATTCTCGAAGCTTGCAAACAAATTACGGAGAGCTTCATTAAAAGCCACCCCAATTGCATTCTTATTGTCTAATTCGAACACACAAACTAATGTGGAAAGTAGTGTTGTGTTGATGTTAAAGAAACATAGATGATACATTTGGTTTCTTGTTACAGAGCTCCATGAGTGCCTTTAGAACTGCAACTCGATGTTCATTAATGTATCAATCAAGCACTTGACTTAAGGAACTTAATAACGTTAGTTTGTCCAACGGTCTGATTCATCACCGGTTATTGGAGTCAATTTTAAGTGCAGCTTCTATATGATTGACTGCTCAGTTATCCCCTCATGGAGAGGTAGCAAGAGCAATAGACTTAAAAGCCTATTTTGTGGTTAAAATTAAGTTAACACGGAGTTATTTTTATTTAATGTTCGTATTTATTTGAACGATCCTTTCCCTTTGACAATGGCTTATTTTGTCACAACAAATAAAGTGTATTTGTTTCGCGCTTCGCATATGCACGACAAATATTATCTCGGCACCGTTGGTCTTCAAATTAATTTCATGCCTTCTCAACAATGAAACGACATGGGTTTAAATGGAGTTGTCCTGTCAAGTTTCCTCCAATTGAATGCTGCTAACCAGTTCTGGTTTAAAGAGATGGTTGTATTTTGGTGCTTACGAGTGAAGAGGTGTGTTGTTTTGAACGCATTTGGTTATTAGTCTCTGCTTAGACTTATGTTTTGTCTTAATAGAAGGGCATTATTAATCCGTTGGTGCAAGAGGGGAGATATAAACTTAAACTAAAGTTTGGGTTTTCAAATTTCTCATTTGAATGGTTCACGTGCCTTGTCTATGCTTCTACATTTTGGATACATGCCTGCACCTGATTGCTGGAGGCATGTTGCACGCTGCAATCTGATGCAATTTAGGGAGGGATTAGGGGAGAGGATCCAGTACCTTAGCATGTTTCAATTGTGATAGTAGTTGTTTACATAATGTTCAATATTTTTATCAATATTAGATCAATGTTGTGACTTTAAAGTTGTTAGTGTTGATGATGACCACCTATAATTAAACAAAATGTATTCCTTTGGTCTAAAAAGCAACCAATCATGTGATTCCACATCAGTGCTCAATAAAACATGTTGTGAATGCACAAGTATTGGTCTCACTTTCTTTTTTGGGCCTTTTTGGACACCTTGACAAAAAGCATGCTGATGTGGCATCATATTTGATGATGTGGCCCTGAAACCTTAGTTATAAGCAGGGGACGTGCCAAGTAAGCTGTTGTAAAAAATTGGGAGTGATTTGAAATTTCCAATTAGGATAATTAGAAGCACTTAATTAGGGTGCTCAACTACTGGATCCTCTGCCCTAATAATGAGGTCAGTGTTTGGAATTCAAATATCACTCCAGCCCTACAGAGTTTGTCTATGCTTCCACACTTTACATGCATGCCTGCTAGGGTCAGCTACAAAGGAACCTACTAAGGCATCTGAAGCAGAGGACAGGTACATCAATACCAATTATTGATTCGGATAATTTTGTGGTTGGTTCTTCTGTTGGTTATGCAGATGCACCAGTCAGTGGTGGACTTTACCCAATTGTCCCAGCAGCATTAGCAGCGGTAGATACAGTAGTATATCCGGTAGCATATCGATTGCCCATATTAAATCCGCCAGTCCCAGATCCTCCAGGTATGCAAAGTAATTTCATGCTCTCATGTTTCCTGCCCTTTGTCATGGCCACTTCTCTGCATATGCAGAGCTTTCTAAGAGGATAGCAGATGAAGGCATTAATGTCTCCTTCCTTACCAATCCTCTGAATTTGGCATACCCACTGTCCTTTTTCTCTCTGTTGGTACAGCAATTGTAGCTGCGATCTTTCTCCCTACAGAGCCAAGTGCCAAGAAATAGTTACTGCAGAGGATTTAACAAACCCACATCCAGGTTATCCTTCCTCTGCTATTTCCAAGAGGCATTTTGAAGCATGCTATTCTTTAAAACTATACCTTGCCAATCCCAGTAATGTCATGAGAGGCATAGATCAGATCATGGCTTGTTTAGAGGGTTGTGATGCCATAGCTATAAAATCCTGCATTGAATTGGAGGGGAAGTTTATTGAGTATTTTGAGAAGGCCACTGGAAAGCCTGTGCTTCCTGTGGGTCCTCCTGTTTTGACGACCCGAGGAAACCCACAAGGGGATTCTTATTGCTTGGAATGGTTAGAAAAGCAGCTGGCTGGTTCAGTTGTTTATGTTTCTTTTGGGAGTGAATGTTATTTAAAAGAGAAACAGATCCACGAGGTAGTTCTGCGACTGAGGCAGCATAACAGACATTTATAATAGTATTGCATCTGCAAAACAGTTTATCTGTTGTTTTTCCTGAGGGATTTGTGAGGCGGATTGAGAAGAGAGGATTGGTATCAAGTGGGTGGGCGCCTCAGAAGGAGATTTTATGCCATCCTTCCACTGGTGCATTTGTAACTCATTGTGGGTGGAATTCTGTGATGGAAGGAATTGAGTAATGGATTGCCTCTGATTGCTCTGCTAATGTTGTATGATCAGGGGTTGAATGTCAGATTGATTGTTGAGGAATTCAAGGTGGTCGTGGAGGCGGAAAGGGAAAAAGATGGGCTTACCAAAAGAGATCAAATTTGCAGAGCTGTGAGAAGAATAAGGAACATTGCTTGTTTATTGGATTTAATCCGTCATGGCAGAGAAACATTAGATATGTAATATGGATGCATGGAGTCTGCCAGGAATCAAAATCTCTGAGCATGAAGGCTCCCAAAGTTCATTTGTTTTGCATCCAAGGCTTCTAAAGTTTTAGAATTCATTGAGTTACTTCTCCAATTTACGATTCTGTTTTGAATTCTTGGATATCTTGTACAAATCATAATAAATCTTCTGATAATTCTGAATAAATTTTTTATCTCTTCCTCTTAATTTGATGCTTATATTTTTTTATTTCCTTAAATAAAAACGGATCCAAAAACTGATCAGAGGCCTCAAAATAAAAACATTGGAACTGGCTTACTCACTTAGCTTGTTTTAAAGTTTTTTGGGTTAAGAAATACCCAAGGCTTTGATAATCCATCCAAATGATGAAATGATGCCCTAAAAATACTTTTGGAACTTTATTATAACATGTATAACCAAAATTTCCTTATCATTAATACTCAAAATTTATCTTTTTTGGTCATTTTCCTGCTTTCAAAAATAATAAGTCATTTATTTTGTATAAGAACTGCCCACAAAGTATAGACTGATCATAAATGGCCTAACTTTTTGCAGTCTCAAATTTCAATCCTACTTTGCCAATAATGTGTCCAAAGTACACAAGGCACACAAGGATTTGGTCTTGTGGTGGGTTGGATCTCCATTATTTGGATTTTCACTACCTTACACTTATGCCCCTTGACCATGTCTAACAAATGCTCTATATCTCAAACCACCCTTAACCTACTTGTTCTCCTGGTTGAGTACTATGTTTTCAACTTTCATTATTGTTTTGCATGCTTTTCCCATTTGGCAGGGACTATAGCTGTAGCGCAGCTCTTGTTTTAAATATTGTTGTCACTTGAATTGGAGGCAAAATGTGTGAACATGGTTTCTTTGTGAATCACCCATCGTTCTAGTCGTTTCTTTGTGTAGAGCCCTACAAATATGAGAGGAGAAATTTTTCTGTTCTATGACTGAATTTGGCGAACATTAGAAGTATTAAGGGAGATTATTTTGCTAAATTAGTGTTTTTAGTTTCTTGGGGTGAGGATCTTTTGGAGATATTTGCAAGTTTTATGGCTCAAACCTTTAGTTAGTATACAAAAATTTGTGTTTGATCTGGTTAAATTTGGTGAGTGTGTCTTTGAATGTTATAATATTTGTTGATTACAATAAATTTGGTGTTATATATTTAAGGTATTGATTTACTCAAATAGTTATTTGCAACATTCAATCTTGTACCTTCATTTTGGTTTTATAGTTGAGATGGTTTAACATTATCGAAGTGAGGTTTGAATTTGTAGACTATCTTAAATAAGCTCATGCCTATGTCTATGTGCACTTGTGCATTATTTATTTTGCTTGTCTATACTATTTTAGAAAATAGAATAAGCATTCTAATAGCCTCACTATTTACTCAACTACATGCGTTGTCTTATTGGGTCTAGTGTATCATTTACCTTACTTGCACCATCTTTCCATAAGCCATATAGAGTAATTTTAAATAGCCAATTATAATCTATGCAACAACCTCCTTCAAAATCATTTTGTACACCAACCTACACATGTATGGCTACACTTTGTATCTAAGATATTGAGCATGGTAGTTTATACAATAGCTGTTGTCTAGGACCCCATCATGCAAGTTTGCTCTAATCATAACAACATACTAGTCATGTCATCCTTGCACTATTGGAGTGTTGGATCAATGTTAATGTTAGTGTGATCACTCAAATGATATGCTACCTTTAAAGGTGAACTAAAATTCTCATAAAGCCTATATAGTCTTGAAGTATTGGTGTGAGTCCTTGAGTTCATGCACCATATCAATATGTTGGCATACTTTCCTCTTGTGGTTAGACTGGTTAGACATAATAATTTATCATTTTTTTTTCCTGATTATATGGAGGTAGTCCCATGCAATAGAGTCCATAGCACCAAGTACTAGGTGAGCAATAATCTATTGGCATTTTAAAAACCATTCAATGTAGCTAACAACCCTGTAGAATGTAGCATAGGATTTTATGAACAAAATGTATGATGCCATGATTCATTAGGATGCCAAGTCCAAATACAATTGTGTTGTTTATATGTCATCCCTCAAATTTTCTTGCCAAAGATGGTGCACACTAAATTCTACAAAACCATGGGCCTAAAATTTGTGTGAGATAGGAAAGAGTAATATTATAACGTCCAAGCAATTGTGTTACTTTAAAACATATATTGTCAACTTTGATCTTTTATTGAGATGGTAGACACTAGATTCTACAAAACCATGGGCCTAAAATTTGCATAAGATAGGAAAGAGTAATATTGTAAGTTCCAAGCAATACAAGATAAACAAGTTCAAAAAACAAGGGAGTGAAACTAATAGTGGTGTGAGGTTCTATATTTGGTATAGAAATTGATAAAGTGGGATCCATCACTAATTACTTAGAAAAATACAAAATGTTTAAAAGATAATATATTTATTAATTATTTATTTAGAAATCAAATTCTAAGGTTCAAATCTTTGTCACAATTGATGCAATGAATGTTTCTTTTCAACTAAGTTTAATAAATAGAATATATTTTATCAACATAGATGGTAGTAAGTTTAAATTTATAAAATACATTATCAATGTTGTGATATGACATAAATTGTATGCATTCATTCTCTACAAATATGACATGACATATGCTAATATAAAGTGTATATAGAAATAGTTGCATATTAATTGTCACAAATACACTTGTAAGTAGAACATACTTGTATACTAATTGTCTCAAATATATATGTAGTTGTTTTGATTAGGTAAACACAAGAAAAGGGTCTGGACTCGATATAGTAATAGCCATAGAGGCGAGCAAGATGAATCTCACCAAAAGTGAGACTAGAAAAACCAAATAAAGACCAGCAATGCTTTTGACCAAAGCATAGAACCAGAAAGAGGCAAGAAACAAGGTTCTTAGCTCTATACAATTGACTTATCACTCAATACGTGACAGTGAATAAGGGAAGATGTAGAAGAAGGGCCTTTTCACATTCTACAAACAACAGTCCAAGCGACACTACCATCCAAATTCCTATTGCAAGTGGAAACAAGAGGAGACACACCCATGGGATAACCATCGTCACATGAAAGGGGAGGGTAAAAATACAAACCTATGTCACACTTTATAAAGGAATCAACTAACAACAACAAAAAAATTGAACTTCAACCACATAAAAGTGGTCTTTATGTTTTGAATTTCAAAATGATATAAACTAATGAAATGTAGAACTCTTGATGAAGTTTATTCCTATAATTTTTTAGATGTTTTGAAAATTGGTTTGATTATTTTTTTTATCGATTTAAGAGAAGAGTTTGGAATGCTGAAAATTTTAGGAAAAAGTGGTGTTCACTTGACGTCAAGAAAAAATAGAAAAGGACTTTATTTTCTCTTAAATTGTTTTCTCCAAATAGGTAACTTCAATATCTAGCACGCATGGGAAAAAAATGAAATTTTGATGTAGATTTTTCTCATAATAACGTTTTAAAGTCAAACTTACCAAAATTTGATAGTTTTTAGTTGACGTCAACTAAATTGTTACTCTTTTAATTATTTTCAAAAAATAAATTATACCCTTTTGAAAAGGATCCTCTCCTCTAGTGCACCATATATTTTTCAATTTTTTTAATATGTTTTACTATTTTTTTTAATTTCTAATTAGCATCTTTTTTTTGGTACACAAGATTAGATTATATTGATTTGAAAAGAGGATTAAAAAATGTCTGCATAGCAAGAGCCACCAAAACCTGACAACCATGATTGAGACACACCACACCTCAACCTATTAGAGCAAATTACAAAATTGCAGACCACTCCTTATATCCCAAAGTGTAAACCAAGCTTAGTAGTTAAACCAAACAATACCCGACACTACACCATCACTAAAATTACATACTAATCGACAAAACTAGGAAGTATGCCAAACCAAACACTATGTCATAGACCTAAACATTTCAACCCTAAACCAAACAGATCACCAATTATGGGGCTTACTTGAAACCATTTGCTTTGGTGAAGGCATCGAACTCTAGGGCCTAATCAAAATCGCTCACGTGCTCCAACTGCAATGCCTTCTTAAGGTAATTTTCCCCATAAGCCACCAATTTCCTATGCCTAACCAAGGTCATGCCCTTTAAGTCCAACAAAAGAGGGTAATATTTGATGACTTTACCCAGAACTTTCATCAGAGCCAAATCACATGAACATGGAGCACCTAAACCAAGAATCACTGTGTATAGAACCTCCTCCAGCCCACCCAATAGTTCCTTCTTAAAAAGATTGCACACTAGTGCTTTTGCCTCTGCCTTAGCCATGTAGATATTGAGCAAAGATGTCATGGACCTTGAGACAATGTGAGTGTTGACATGAAAAGTCTCATGGTTTGTCAAATTCCCATTCCCTAACACCATTTTCACCACGACCACTATGAGATGATCAATGTTGAGCATAATGCATTTCAACCGCTAATCAAAGACCTCACGAAATGTGAGTTGCCTGACCTTGTAGTCTAAATGAATTGGTGTCTACACCAAGACACTAGAGCGATTCTACAAACATATAGACAATGAATTTTGACCTTTCTATCATTAACCACCACAAAAAGCTAGAGACAAGGAAGAGAAACTAGTAGTTTGCTACAACGATGCCACCTTAAGTTATTAATAAAGCAAGATTTGGCTAAATCTCTTCCACACTTATTATGTTGTACATAAGTGTGTGTGCCACTCCATAAACCACCCAGTGGACCATGAATTGTCACCACCCAGATGATGGAGTATGTGGTGATGTGGTGTAGAGTGCCAGTGGAAAGACATGTAGTATCTAAGCCAATCGGTCGTAGGTACAAACCCACCGATTGTCATTATGAGTACTGATGAGTAATAGCATGGAAAAAGGAAAGCAACATTTGGATTTTACCATTATCCCAACCCCAATGATGAGGCTTCCATGTCAACCAACCCTAGACAGGTGTACCCAAAAAATAAAATTTCCACAATCTATGTGAAAATTCACCCACTCTATTACCCACTAATCAGCCTCTTTTTTAACTTTAACAACCTACTTACATTATTTAAAAAATATATATTCAAACTAGTCAAAATATAAAAAAGAATTACATATTTGGGTTCACCACTCTGAGCTCTACAAAAGGGTCTTTTTTTAATCATTATGACTAAAGAAATACTTCTAGTTGAAGTTGAAAGTTTCAAAAAATTCTGAAAAAGGTTGAGTTGGTTGCCAACTAGGATGCCACATAGACAATTTCGATAGAAAGGGTTTTTGTCAAAAGGGTTTCAATTAAAACCCTTTCTATTGAAACCCTACACATAAAATGAGCCACATTTCAAAGTGACAAAGGGAAAAAATCAAATTTGATGTGCCACGTATAGGCCATGTGGTTTCGAGCGAAACAGTGTCGACCAAAATTTTTTAGGTCGAAATTGTTTCACTCAAAACTATTTAGTTGGCCAAAAGTGTGACACAGCTTTGTACTTTTACCTAGGAACAAAAATTCAACAAGGTAAAAAGTAGTTGTCATCCACATTATAAGTCTAGAGTAGAGTTGAAGTAGCTAGTGGATCATAATGTGAGCACAAAGGAGTAACCCTAGTAGGGTTCTTAGGACCTGAAAAATCCACCCCAAGAGCAAGATGCTCATCTTAAGAGGAGTCATCCATCGAAGGTTCGAAAGCCTAAACTATCAATTGATCACCATTAGAATTCTTCCACCAAGTAGCAAATCATTTGTGACGTAAGAGAGAGCAATCTTAAGCCAAGTGACCAATTGTGAAGCAATGAAAACATCTACAAATGAGGCCCTCCTAATCAAGTGGTTGGTTCAAATGCCTATCCCCTACCATCAAAACCACATCCCCGTGAAGAGGCAAGGAGATATCAATATCCACCAAAATGTGAGAATAGGTACAATGCCCCATGTAGGAATTGGAATCATCAACCTTCAAGAAGCAACCAATAGAGTTGTCAATGTCTTCATAACAAGAATCCTCCCAAAACTAGAGGGGAAGATTCAGAATTCTAACCCACATCATATGCACATTGAGTGGTTTGATAAGGGAGTTAAAGGAGGTTGTTGAGGGTTTAAGAAAGAGATAGTGCTCTCCCCAAGCCCAAATCCAACCCAACACCAAGAATCTTCCCTTAGAAGAGGTAAAGAAAACAATTAAAAACCTTCACCAAAAGGGAAGAGCTCAATCTTACCAGCCACTGTAGATTTTATTTTACTTAAAAATCAAAAGATTTAATGACCTCAAAAAATTAATATTAATTTTAGTTATTTTTTTGTAATGCTATTGACTCTCTTTTATCTAATATTTGAAAATCTTCTTCATTTTAACTAGGAAAAAATATTGTGAGCCATAAGTCTTTTTTTCTTAGAAAGTTTGAAATATATTTATATAAATTATCCACATTTTATTAGTAAGTAAAATGTAAGGTTTTTAAAGGTTAAGTGTTAAGAAGCCATCAATCTTTCTAATCTAATAACTTAAAAATATTTTTGCTAGATACATCTATCTTGGTCCAAGGAATTCCACACATTATTCAATCTCATTGATTAATGACAATGAAGTAGCAATGGCTATCCAACAAACTATATGAACCCATGGTATCGATATATGTAAAAATACCCATTGTTCAAATGCACAAGACAACTAAGAAGGGGGTGAATTAGTTGTACCTTAAAACTTCAAAACCCTTATTAACATTTAGGTACACATACATTCATTAATCCCTTAATTATGTTATGATGAATTAGCATGAAAAGCAAATAATAGAAGTTGAAACGACTTAACACCATACATAAGAGAATGCTAGTTTTACACATGAAAAACCCAAGAAGGGAAAAACCATAGTGAGGATTAGCTCACAATATAAGTAATATCAACATTGAATATAATAGGGTTCATTGCCAAAAGAAGAAAGGCTCGCTGCCAAAATAGAAAAAAAGATAGAGAAGGAATGTTGCATAAAGAAAAGAATCTCAATGCAACAGGAAATCCACCACAATGACATCAACACCTTCATGCCAACACAGTTTGATTGAAGAATTGTAGCCACCTTATGCTCACTACATCCAATAAACTAACACTTGAAAGCATTCATTGCACAACTCAAATTTTGCACTCTAACACACTACACTTAGCATCATTCACATCACACACATCTATCTTTCATCTATCTTATCATCCTTCAACAACTCAACTCATATTTATACCATCCTCAACCTTGAAACCTTCTCCAAGGTTAGCTATGCACCTCAAACATGGAAATTCAAATTTGGTTGATGCCAAAGCACTTTTGTGGCAGATAGAAGTGAATGCAGAGCACATCAAAACTTAATTGGGACCCAAATCAACACCACCACTCAACCACATGCTTCTTTAAACAATATTTATCCTTCACATGTAGTGTAAACACCAGGTTGGTCATTACCCATGATGCAAACACCATTAAACTTTGAAGTACACACTTCCTCAAATCCAAGGATGAATTGTGAACCATGCACCATGCTTGAACACAATCTAGAATATTCCTCAAACACCTTGAAATCCAACAAACTCCTTCACAACAACTTCCACCTAAAGAATGTATAGGTGTACACACAAACAACTCTTCCATACATTGTTACTTTAAAAAACATATTTCAAAGAATCAAACTTTGAATCCTCTTGATTGAGGTCAACTACCAACACCATCAACACACCTTCAAAATCGCAAGACCTGAAACATAACTAGGGAGAAATGTGGAGCAGAAACATTTCTCCAAACACCAAGTTTGCAATGCACAATCACACACTGGTGAACATAACTTATTTTGTATGATGATCCAACACACTATCTCTTGAATACAGCACCTTTGTACACTTCTCATAAACATATTTGAATTGTACAGAAAAATCTTCAACCTGGAAGAAATACGAAGCAAAACCAGAACACAACTTTGTTACCCAAAATATCACTACAACAAAAGTTGTTTCCTATTTTTATCATTTTTTCTCAAAATAACTTGGAAACCAAGCACCATAGACACATAGTCATCATCTTTAGTACCTCCACAAACATAGACATAAGCTTATCAAAACAACACTAGAGGTTGACACCAGTAGCTTTACTAATGACAACATAATGAAACTAATCAAAACATCAACTATACTCTTGCAACCATCTTATTCAACTACAAACATCAATGACAACATAGGCTTGTTGACATCAATGACAATGTCAACTGCTCATACTTGCAACAATCTCCCCCTTTGTCATTGATGGCAACACATGATGTGAAAAACCATCAAAGGCATAATAGCTTTGTACCATTCCAATTTCTTTTTCTCTTTTCTCCCCTGAATAACTTATCACTTCTCATGACTCTCCCTTGTTACTTATTCATTTTCACATGTTTCTCTCTTCCCTTGTGTTCATGAATTTTTCACATGATTCTCTCCCCCCCTTTGACATCAATGGAAAAGGACATAATGTTTGTATTGTTTTATTATTTTCCTTTGGAATCAAACAACCTGCTTACAACTTCTCTGCAACACCTTTCCTTTATTGCACTGAATACTCCCCCTTAGGAGCACACACCAACCTGTACCACTTCATCAACCACTACATAATGACAACATACACTCTTTTGATTGCAACAATCAACAATACCACTACCTACTCCCTTTGAGAGGTAGCCACCAACATGTTAGTCCAAAAAAAGAATGAATCTTGAGATCCACTTGACTAATGCATCTCCTTATACATCTAGTTAAAAGGAGGGGAAATAACCCCAACTTCTCCCAGAGATATTCAAAAGTATCTTTAAGAAGAGCCTTAGTGAATATATCAATAATTTGATCCTTTGTAGGCACATATTCAAGCTTCATTTCATTCTCCACAACCTTCTCTCTTAGAAAGTGATATTTGATTGAAATAGGTTTTGTCCTTGAATGCATCAATGGAATCTTTAAAATGTTTATTGCACTTGTATTGTCACAAAAGATAAAAATAGGTTCATCATACACCACTCTGATATCCTTCAATGTTTGCCTCATCCACAACACTTGTGTGTAGCAAGACACCACTACAATGTACTCAACCTCTGTAGTAGATAAATAAATTGAATCTTGTTTCTTACTTAGCCATTATACCAACCTACATCTAAGAAATAATGCACCACCACTTGTAATTTTTATGTCATCCACATAGCCAAAACAATCTGCATTTGTGAAAGCTCTCAATGTGAAATTAGTATCCTTTGGATACCACAAGCCATGATCCAGAGTGCCCTTTAGGTATCCAAATATCCTCTTCATTGTTGCAACATTTGACTCTTTAGGATCTTCTTGAAATCTAGCCACGAGACAAACTACATGGATGATATCTGGTCTAGTAGTAGTTAGATATAGCAATCCACCAATCATTGATCTATACTTGCTCCGATCAACCTTAGGGGATTCATCATTCTTGCTTGGCTTGCAACTAGTAATCATACGAGTACATATCAGTTTGGAGTCTTTCATTCCAAACTTCTTTAGCATCTCTTTGACATATTTTGATTGTGAAATGAACATACCTTTTTTTTGATTGATTTGTAGCCCAAGGAATAAATTCATCTCCCCAAACATAGACATCTCAACTTATTTTTGCATTTCTTCAAAAAAAATCTTACACATAGATTCATTTCCTCCAAAAATTATGTCATCAACATACACAACTACAATCAAGATTTGATCTTTTTCAATCTTAAAGTAAATATTACTATCTATGGTACCTTTATTGAATCCTTGTTGTATCAAATATCTATCCAATCTTGAATACCAAGCTCTAGGAGCTTGCTTTAATCCATATAATGCCTTCTTCAATCTGCAAACCATATTTGGTTTCTCTAATAACGTAAATCATTTCAATTATTCCATGTATACTTCTTCTAATTCTTCATTCAAGAAAGCAACTTCACATCCATCTAATAAACTGTGAAATCCTAATGTGTTGCAAAAGCCAAAAACATTATGATAGCTTCCATTTTTTCCACCAAGGAAAATGCCTCTTCAAAATCTATTCTTCCAACTTGTGAATAGCCCTTACACACAAGCCTTGCTTTCTTTCTTACCACTTCTCTATTTTCATTCAGTTTGTTTCTGAACACCCACTTAGATCCAACTATGTTTTTGTTTGCAGGTCTTAGGACAAGGTCCAGGTCCCAAGTCTAATTTTTCTCAATCTACAGTAGTTCTTCTTCCATAGCTTTCATACAATGTTCATCTTTGCATGCCTCAATCACTGTTTTAGGTTCAACTTCAAAAAGTAAACAAAAATTTACCTCTTCTTCAGTAGCTTTCCTTCTTGTTAATTCACCTTTTCTTTTGTCTCCAATGATCTGTTCTTTAGAATGATTTCTCTACACGTACTTAGGGGTTCTAGGAGTCTTTTTCGAAGCTTCTTCCTCTTCTTCAAACTTTACTTCCTTTTCCTTGGCCTTCTCTTTTTCTCTACAATCAGGTTCATCTAATTCATATCCATCAATCACCATTGAGTTTTGAAAATCTTCATCAACCTTGACACTTGCACTTTGAACAATCTTTCTCAATATGTTGTTGTAGCACTACTAGGCTTTGCTTTTAGTAGAATATCTAAGGAAGATGCCTTCATCAAACCTTGCATCAAACTTTCCAAAATTTTCATCTCTTTTGATATAACATTTGTTTCCAAACACTCTGAAGTATTTAATAGTAGGTATCCCCCCATACCACAACTCATAGGGAAATTCTTTGTGTTGTTTACCTTTGTTTGAACTCTATTAAGTATGGAAGCAGTAGTATGAATTGATTCTCTCAAGTATACTTATGGTATATTTGTTTCTTTCATCATAGTCCTTGCAGCTTCTTGAACAATTATGTTTTTTTTTCAACCACTCCATTTTGCTAAGGAGTCCTAGGGGCCAACAAGTGCCTCTTTATGCCATGATTCTTACAAAACATGTTAAATTCATTGGAGGTGAACTCTCCACCTCTGTCAGATCTCAAACATTTGATCTTCATATCCATTTCGTTCTCAACCATAACTTTAAATGCTTTGAATCTATCCTCTCTTCAAAATTCTCTCTAAGGTACAACCCATGTCACTCTTGAATAATCATCAATAAAAATCATGAAATACTTGTCACCTTGAATACTTCTTGTTCTTGTAGGACCACAAAGGTTTGTATGCACTAATTCCAGTAATTTGATAGAAGATTGTTCTTTTCCTTTGAAAATTCTTCTTGTTTGCTTTCCAATTTGACACTCCTTGAAGACAACATTGATAGGCTTTGTAATCTTTGGCAGATATCTCACTATTGAACTAAACTAATTCTTACCAAGTTATCAAAATTAATGTGACACATCGTCCTATGCCATAACCAACTTTCATTAATCTGAGTCATAAAACAGTGACCATCATCACCATTAAGCTAATAAACATTTACATCTATCCTTCTTCCAACAACAATCATAATTTTAAACCCTTCTTTGATCTCACATTCATCATCTTGAAACATAAGATTGTATCATTTGCTACACATTTTTCTAACACTCAAGAGGTTATGCTTTAAAACTTTAACATAGTAAACATCTTTAGTATTATGCTTGCCATCAAAACTAATTAAACCTATTCCACATATCTTAGCACCTAAATCATCTCCAAATCTAACAAGTCCTCCATCATACTTTTCATGTTTAACAAACTTACTTTTGTCTCTGGTCATTTGATTAGAGCAAGGTTCCACTATCAATGATCCAATAGTTCTGATCCTATCTAGCATAAAAAGAAGATACCAAAGTACCTTCAATTTTATCATTTCTCTCTAGAGGGCATTCCTTCACACATCTTTCAGAGTTAACAAAAATAGATCCATCTTTTAAAGCCATGAACAAGCATTCATCATCATTATCTCCATAATCAAATTTATGATTAGAAATACTTACATCTTCTCTAACATAATAGATTTTCTTAATCATCTTACCTTTGTTCTCCTTGTTTTTGGCATTCACAACTTTGTTTGGACATTTTGAAGCATAGTGATCTATCTTTCCACAACTAAAACATTTGAAAGGTAATTTACCTTTATTCTTACCAGTACCTCTTCTCATCCTTCTCACAAAGATGTTGAAAAATGAGGTGTTTTCTTAGCTTAATACTCTGTAAAACTTTAATATTGTTGATCTAAGTAAGCTATTTCTTTGTTACATAAATTATTTGTGGGTTATTATCTTGATTAATTCCTTTTACTGTTGTAGAATGAAGAGAGAAGTTGATAGAAGAACTAGACAGGATATTAGAAAGATCACACAAGATATAAAGTGGAGAAACCCTTTCGGGAAAAAACTCCACCAATAATTATTTTATTATTCAATATTTGAATTATAATAGCTCCAATTCTTGCTTGAGAATGCTTCTTCCATCTTTACCAATCTTCTTCAAACCTGCAATAACAATTATAAAAACTCTCTTCAACTTGAATGAGATATAGAGACAATATGCAACCTTGTAATCTCCAAATGGTGATAATTACAATGCACAAGCTCAAGCCCTTGAAAAGGTACACCATATTCCTTCAAGTTGAGTTATTTTGTGAAGACTAAAGCTTACAACATGTGCTTCATGCATTTGGGCATCCCAAACTGAAGCTACAACTTCTCCTTCACTTCGGTGATAATTCCAAAGCTCTTCCTCAAAGTTGGCACCCTTAAGTAATCCTACTTTACTAAGCCTTCAGAAATATCTTATCATGCATGAGAGGTAAATCCAAGAAAGCATCTTGGGTGCCCAAGTTGGATCCAAGTGATTTCTAGTTAACTGAAACATTTACTCAACACCATTCCCAAAGAATGGTCATCCCCTATTAACTGGAGGTAGTCCCTGTTATCTGTCATACAACTCAATGTTATTATCCATGCATTCCAAGTTAACTAAAGTTAACCAACATACAACTGAAACTAACTGAAGACAACTAAACCATAACTAAATTGAACTAAACTGAACTAAACTAAATTGAATTGAATTGAACTAAACTAAACTAAACTGATTCTAAACTGAACTGAATTGAACTGAATTACTTCAAGCATGCAAACATCAAATCCTAACTCCTAGGATCTTTACATGCATTCAGAAGTGTTAACTATTACGCTATATAGTTAACTAAACACAAGGTGAGTGTCACTTTACCATGTGGGTGTCCCATGTGCCCCTATTATTTAGGAACCCACTGCGGACGCCCTCACACGCTCCTTACATTTAGAATTAATTACAAATGCCAATAATCATGATTATTTCATCAAATATTAATCTCATTCTAATCTTAGTGTTGTTGAACACATTCCAAGAATCTAGGAGATACATGAAATAATTAATGTTTAGGATTTGCAATGGAATGGCAACCTATTTCCAACATTCTCCCACTTGACATTATACATTGCAATTATTCTAAACAAGGAATAATAAATTTAAATCAAGTACAAGACACAAGGCCAATGGCCTTCCTGCAACATGAGAACTTATCTGTAGGAACTGGCTTCATAAGATAATTTGCAGCATTAATCAAAGTGTCAAATTTTTCAATTAATACTTTCCCACTCTCAACCATTTCTCGCACAAAGTGATACTAAACATCGACATGTTTAGTACGAGCATGATACATAGGATTTTTGGCTAAACAAATAGCACTCTGACTATCACATTCAAGCCTAACTTGCTTGCAATTAAAACCAATACCTGACCCAAGCATCTATAACCAAATTACCTCTTTAGAGGCATGTGTGGCAGCCATGTACTCTACTTCTGTGGTGGACAAAGCAACTGTGGGCTGCCTCTTACTCATCCAACTAACTGCAACTCCAAACAAAGTGTACACATAACCACTTGTTGACCTTCGACTGTCCAGATCTCCTGCCCAATCTGAATCAACAAACCCTTGTATGTCCAATGATCTATTCATAATATCAATATTATTAGAACCATGATAAACTAAAGAGTAATTTGAAGTCCCTCATAAATATCTAAATACCCTCTTAACATAAGTCCAATGTTCTTTACTAGGGTTAGACATAAACCTACTAAGAACTCCCACTGCTTGTGCTATATATGGTCTCGTACAAACCATTGCATACATTAAACTACCAATTGCACTAGCATACAAAATATTAGACATTTCCTCAAAATCAAAATCAGATTTAGGAATCATATCTAAACTTAACTTCATGCCAACTGGTAAAGGAATGTTAACCAGTTTACTATCTTGCATGTTAAATCTTTTCAAAATAGTATCAACATAATTACTCTGACTTAAGCAAAGCTTTTTGTTACCTCTATCTCTACTGATCTACATACCGAGGATATATTTTGCAGCACCTAGATCTTTCATCTCAAATGTGGTCGATAGTTGTGCTTTCAATTCTCTAATCATTACCTTGTTGTTACCAATAAACAACATGTCATCAACATACAAGATAGTAATTAAAAGGTGATCATCAATAATTTTTATATAAACACAATGATCTTCTTCACTCCTAACATAACCAATTTTTAATGCGAAAGCATCAAACTTCTAGTACCACATTCTAGGTGACTGTTTCAATCCATATAAAGATCTCTTTAACCTGCAAACCAATTCTTCTTTTCCTTTTACAACAAAACCTTTAGGTTGCTTCATATAAATCTCCTCATCAAGATTCCCATGCAAAAAGCAGTTTTCACATCCATTTGCTCAATTTCAAAATCATAAGCAGCGGCAATAGATAAGAAGAATCTAATAGAAGTTAATTTAGCAACAGGAGAGAAGATTTCATTAAAGTCAACTCCCTCTCTCTGGGAGTAGCCCTTGGCTACTAATCTAGCCTTGTACCTTTTGAGATTACCATCTGCACCAATCTTCTTTTTAAAGATCCATTTACAACCAATGGCTTTTCTATCTTTGGGAAAACTCTCAATATCCCATGTGTCACAAGTATCCAAGGATTCCATTTCCTCATGCATAGCTTGTGACCAAAGCTTGTTCTCATTTGAGGACAAAGCTTCCTTGTAAGAATTGGGTTCATCATTAGTACTCAATAAAGCAAAAATGCAACGGAAATTAGGTGGGATATACCTATCAACAAGATTTCATTGTCTTGTGGATCTCCTTAAAGGAGTTTCTCTTGGTTCCTCAATATGCTCATCTTGAGCCTCTATTTCAGAAGAACTCTTCGAACTCTCTTCTTGTGATTCATCCACTTGTTCTTCAACATGTGTATCTTGTTGCTTCTCAGTATTTGTCTCAAAATTCACTGTTCAAGAAGTATCCTTTTCCTTTGGTTCTTCTTCTCCTGAATAAGCTTTAAATTCCTTGAAAATAACATCTCTAGATAAAGAAACTTTTCTTGTTAGTGGATTCCAAAGCTTGTAACCTTTTACATTTTCACCATAACCTATGAATATGCATTTTTGTGCTTTAGGATCCAATTTAGATCACTTTTCTTGAGGCACGTGAACAAAAGCCTCACAAGCAAAGATCCTTAAATGTGCAACACTAGGTTTCTTACCTAACCACATCTCATAAGGAGTTTTATCTTCAATAGATGAACTAGGGGATCTATTGATTAAATAACAAGAAGTACATACCACTTCAACCCATAAGGACCATTCAAGCTTAGCACTACTTAACATACTCCTATCTCTTTCCATTAAGGTTCGGTTCATCCTTTCTGCTACTCCATTTTGTTGAGGTGTATATGGAGTAGTTTTTTGTCTCACTATTCCTGCATGCTTACAATAATCATCAAATTCCTTAGAACAATACTCACCACCATTATCTGAACTCAACACTTTTATCTTATGATCTGATTGTTTCTCAACCAAAGCCTTAAATTCCTTAAACTTATTAAGCACATCAGATTTTTTACGCATAAAATATATCCAAGTGTATCTTGAGACATCATCAATAAATGTGACATAGTATCTAGATTTTCCAATAGAGTCAATATCCACAGGACCCATTACATCTGAGTGAATAATCTCTAATAATCTTTTAGCTCTATTTGTACCACTATGAAATTTAGATCTAGATTGCTTTCCAAGCACACAATGCTCACAAAAGTCATTCTTGCCAATATTATAATTAAGAATACCATCAACTAGATTTTTATTAAGAATGGTCCTAAGACCTTTTTCACCTATATGGCCCAATCTATGGTGCCATAGCATACATGTATCTTCAGCTTCAGTTACATTTGATAAAATATTTACATTGGAGGTATTCAGCTTAAACAAAGTCCCAATTCAAGATCCTTTAGCAACCACCATATTCCCTTTCACCAATCTGCAACCACCTTTGTCAAATGTCACATGCATTCCAGAATCATTGAACTTAGAGACATAAAGTAGATTCCTTGCAAGTCCTAGAATATGTAAAACATCATTAAGGGTATTAAGACTACCATCACTAAACACACAATTTTACCTCTCCTTTGCCAACAACTTTTTTTGTGCTGTTGTCTCCAAAGAAGACATCTCCTCCATCATATGCAATATACTTAGAGAACCATTCCTTTCTAGGAGTCATATGATAGGAGCAACTTGAATCAAGAAGCCAAGAGTTATCAACAACAATATTAGAAGAAATGACTAATGCATCATTACTGTCATCTGATTTTTTAGTAGAAGCACCAATACTCTTCTTCTTGCTCTTATAATCCTTTTTAATATGTCTAGGTTTTCTGCAATTCTAGCACTTTACCTTACTCTTACTAGGGGTTTTTGACCATCCTTTAGACTCACCCTTTCCTTTCTTATCTGCTTTAGATTCCTTTTCTTTAGGCATACCTCTTACAAACAAGGCATCTTGGGAGCCAATTTTAGATTTCCTCCTCATCTCCTTTGATAGGAGAGTAGAAATGATGTTGTCCATCTTTGGATTTGCACCATTACCACTAATTGCAACTATTAGATTTTCCCAAGAATCTAGTAAAGAGCAAAGCAATAAAATGCACTTATCCTCATCCTCAAGCTTTACATCTACGAATGCTAATTGACTGAGAATTAAATTGAAAGCATTTAAATGTTGTGCTACTGAATCGCCATCTTTCATTTTCAATGAATATAATTGCCTTTGCAGATACAACTTATTTGTTAGACTCTCTGTTTGATAAATGTCTCCTATTCTTTTCCATAATTTATATGCACTGGTTTCCACTGAAACATTTAAAAGAACATCAACAAGACACAATCTAATTGTTCCTCTTGCCTTTTTATCTAACTTAGCCCAATCTTCATCTAACATAGTTGTAGGTGTCTTTGTATCATTATTAACCACTAACCATTGATCTCTTTCTTCAAGAAGATCTTCCATTTTTAATTTCCACATTTCATAGTTAGAACCATTGAACTTTTCAATATCTAACCTTGAATTCATTGTAACAAAAACTTAATTCCAAAATTGGCAAATTACTAAAATAATAAGAGCTCCCACTAAGCCAATAAATCCTTCAAACTTTAAGAGAATGACATCCCAATACTCTACCCAACCTTAGCTCTGATACCAAATGTTGAAAAATGAGGTGTTTTCTTAGCTTAATACTCTGTAAAACTTTAATACTGATGATGTAAGTAAGCTCTTTCTTTGTTACATAAATTCTTTGTGGGTGATTATCTTGATTAATTCATTTTATTGTTGTAGAATGAAGAGAAGTTGATAGAAGAACTAGACAGGATATTAGAAAGATCACACAAGATATAACATGGAGAAACCCTTTTGAGAAAAAACTCCATCAATAATTATTCTATTATTCAATCTTTGAATTATAATAGCTCCAATTCTTGCTTGAGAATGCTTCTTCTGTCTTTACCAATCTTATTCAAACCTATAATAACTAAAAACTTTCTTCAACTTGAATGAGATATAGAGACAATATGTAGCCTTGTAATCTCCAAATGGTGATAATTACAATGCACAAGCTCAAGCCCTTGAAAAGGTACGCCATATTCCTTCAAGTTGAGTTATTTTGTGAAGAGTAAAGCTTACAACATGTGCTTCATGCATTTGGGCATCCCAAACTGAAGCTACAACTCCTTCACTTCGGTGATAATTCCAAAGCTCTTCCTCAAAGTTGTCACCCTTAAGTAATCCTACTTTACTGAGCCTTCAAAAATATCTTATCATGCATGAGAGGTAAATCCAAGAAAGCATCTTGGGTACCGAAGTTGGATCCAAGTGATTTCTAGTTAACTGAAACATTTACTCAACACCATTCCCAAAGAATGGTCATCCCCTATTAACTGGAGGCAGTCCCTGTTATCTGTCATACAACTCAATGTTATTAGCCATGCATTCCAAGTTAACTAAAGTTAACTAACATACAACTGAACCATAACTAAACTGAACTAAACTAAACTCATTATGAACTGAACTAAACTAAACTAAACTAAACTAAACTTCAAGCATGCAAACATCAAATCCTAACTCCTAGGATCTTTACATGCATTTAGAAGTGTTAACTGTTACTTCGTATAGTTAACTAAACACAAGGTGAGTGTCACCTTACCATGTGGGTGTCCCATGTGCCCCTATTATTTAGGAACTCACTGTGGACACCCTCACATGCTCCTTACATTTAGAATTAATTACAAATGCCAATAATCATGATTATTTCATCAAATATTAATCTCATCCTAATCTTAGTGTTGTTGAACACATTCCAAGAATCTAGGAGATACATGAAATAATTAATGTTTAGGATTTGCAATTGAATGGCAACCTATTTCCAACAAAAGATAGCGTCCACATCATCAATATCTTCTTGATCTAGTTCTTCAATCTTCTTTGTTTTTGCAGTCTCAAAAGTAGTCTCAACTTTTGCACCATTGTTAGTACCAAACTCTCTCATTTCAAATGTAGTTAAAGAGCCATACAATTGATCTCTAGAATATTGATCTAGATTTTGAGATTCCTCAACAACAAAAACTTTAAAACTGTAAGATTTAGTAAGGGTTTTATTTATTTTTTTACCAATTTTGGTTCTTTGACTTTTCCTCCAAGACCTCTGATGGAGCTCACCACTTCATCTACCCTCTCCATATAGCTTGTAATGTTTTTAATCTTCAGGCATCTGGAAGTTCTCAAATGTAGTTTTCAAATTATATATCTTAGCTTGTTTGACCATATCATCTTCTTCATAAATACTTTCCAACTTATCCCAAATTTCATTCACAATTTTTAGATCCATAACTTTCACTAATTTAGAATTTGTAAGACTACTCAAGAAAGCATACTTATCTTTACTATTTCTTTCATGGACCTTAAGTTCACCTTTAGTGCTTAGACCATTTGTAGGCATGATGTATCTAGTCTAAATTGATTTCCAAACATCATTTCCTAGATTCTATAGAAATCATCCATCCTTGTCTTCTAGAATACATAGTCAATTCCATCAAATATAGGGATCTCTTTCTTCTGTGTCATCCCAGATCTACCTTAAGTGGTTAAGCTTTTCTCCAAGGAACCTTGATCTGATACCAATTGTTGAAATGCACAAGACAACTAAGATGGGGGGTGAATCAATTGTCCCTTAAAAATTCAAAACCCTTATTAACATTCAGATCCACATACATTGATTAAACCCTTAATTTTGTTATGATGAATTAACATGAAAAGCAAATAACATAAACTAAAACAACTTAACACCATACACAAGAGAACACTAGATTTACATGGAAAACCCAAGAAGGGAAAAACAACGGTGAGGATTAGCTCACAATATAAGTAATATCAACACTGAATATAATAAGGCTCACTGTCAGAAGGGTTCGGTGCCCAAAGAAGAAAGGCTCACTGCCAAAATAGAAAAGAAGATAGAGAAGACATGTTACATAGAGAAAAAACATCTCAATGCAACAAGGAATCCACCACAATTACATCAACACCTTCGTAGTATGATTGAATAATTGTAGCCATCTTTTGCTCACTGCATCCAATAAACTAACACTTGAAAGCACACATTGCATAACTCAAATTTCACACTCGAGCACACTACACTTCACATCATTCACATCACACACATATATCTTTCCTTTATCTTATCATCCTTCAACAACTCAACTCATACTTATACCTTCCTCAACCTTGAAACCTTCTCCAAGGTTGGTTATGTAATACCCCTCATGTTACTGCATGTTCTTGACATTCTCTGTGGTTTTGTTTGGCACATTGTGGTTTTGATGATACTGTTGATATTATGTTGTGGTAGCTTAGACTGTTACTGATTATATTGCTCTTATGATGCCATGGATATTATGATGATATTTTTTTGGATGAAATTATTTGGAATACAGTAGACTAGAAAAAAGTAATTGATGATATTGATGCAAATTAATGTAAATTTATAATGCGATAGATGATGATATGAATTGGTGAGGGGACAGGTAGCATCACTCGTTCGCGAGCGCCCTGCTACACTACAAATCCTTCTCACAATGCTTTGTAATTGATTATATGTATGTATGTTGTATATCACCTTGTTGGATGCAAGCTTTGTAGGAATAAGACTCGATTCCACCTATTTCGATAGGTCTGGGCGAGCATTGAACCAACCCAACAGCAGGAAGTTGAACAAAGGTGACATGGAAGTAACTCCGTTCCAAGGTGTCAACAGTCTTGTACCTTCTTGGTTTGTGCGTCTTGGTCATAGTCATTGTGTTGTTGCATTGGTCTTTGTATGTTATTGTGATTTTACGATTTATCTAATGTGGTGTATGGTTTTATGTTGTGATTTAAATAATTAAACAATTAATAAAATAAAAATACAAAATAATTAAATAAATAAAGCATTAGATAAATGTTAGTAGTAGTTGTAAAAATATTAAATTTATTTTGAATCTTGCAAATGGTTGATTTTTAATTATTTTAATGTGCAAGTAATTAATTAATAAAGCATTGTGAAGATGATAAATAAATAAACAAACAAAAGTTCAATTTTGTGGATTTAAATCTATTTAATTTTTAATCAAATGCATAATAAAAGAGAATGAAATGCAAATGCATGAAAAAGGCAACAAAAAGGAATTAAAGGATTAATAATTATTTTCATTTTTATTTCTCAAGATGTGACTTCTGGTATTCATGGGAAGAGGAAATGGGAGAGACTTTTGAGTGTTGTTTTTATTTAGGGATTTTTCTTTGCATGAGGTTTCATTCTCTTTTCTGAAGAATTATGGAGAAACTTGGATTCTTTTTCTATTTTCTGGAGAAATTATTGATGAAGGAGAAGGATTTGGATCTGTTGCTGGAATTAATTGGCAGCGAAGGTTCAACTCTGCAAGAGGGACAAAGCTCCTACAGATCTTCTTCAAGAACAAGACGCCAAGTTCTTCCTTATTTTTTTTAATTCTTTACTTTCTGTAGCATCAAATGAAATAAAAATTGTTTCTCTGTGTATGAAATTTCCTGGGGTTTGAAAGTAAATGTGTGTGGAAAAAGAAAGATCTCCTGGGTTTTAGAAATATTCTGGACTGTTATTTAATTGAAAGAAATTTTACCAGGGTTCGGGGTTGTAGTTTATTAAATGAAATTATTTGTTAGGTTTTGGACTGTTGTTTATTAAAATGAAACGTTGGTTGGGATTCTGGAAATAACCAGTAGTACTGTAGCTTTGTTTTGGAAAATATAATAAATCAATTTAAGAATAATCTCTTTACTGTGAAAACTGGGTTGTGTATATTCTTGTTTATATATATATATATATATATATATTTCACAAATATATTTTATATATAAACATACACAGTAAATTGTACAGTGTTTATCTTTCTTTGTTTTCAAAGTATTCAAAATACAATATATATATATATATATATGTATATATATATTATATTAGATATATATATATACCCATATATATATATACATTTATAAATGTTGAATGTAAATTTAATTTTTGAAATTCGCAATTCGCCGAATTCCCATCGGTTTATTATATTTTGTTTGATGTTAATAAACCACAGACTAAGTGGTGGTTCGGCCTTGGCCGTACCCACCACCTAGCTGGTGTTGGCACCCGTGCGGCAGTCTGCGGATTGTCCACGGCAGTCCTACGGACTGTTGCGAACAGTCCATAGACTGTCTACAGCCAGGTATAAACCCCGTGGCTTTTGGATGGTCCGTGCCCATTTAAAAATAAATAAAATGGAACTTGAAACATGCGCTTTATTTTAAAACGAAAATTCATGTTTTGATTATAATATATGCATTTATAAATATATATATATATATCATATATTTATTAGTTTATTTAATTATATTTTATGTCACAATTTCTCTATTATACTTAATTAATTAATTCTGTCTGTAAACAGATTGTTTCACTTTCTGGTATGAGTTAAACAAAATTTTATTATAGTGGAAATGTGAAAATAGAAGAGAATTTTTATTAATTTGTGAAAATATGAACCTTGACAGTATAATATAGTAAAAAGGCAATTTATGAATTTATGTCAGTATTGATAATTTAATTCTTGTTTTTTTTAGTGTGTATATTGTGGAAAAAGGAATTTATTGTCGGAATTAATAAGTTATCTTTTTATGAAGTTGAGTCTTGTAGACTTGTTGGGTTCGGGACATTGTTAGTTCATTGATGTGGGAACCCTATTAGCTTGTGAAAAATATTTTGAAACCATAGTCTTCCAGAGGATTGTGATTTTGTTGAATTTATACCTTTTCATCTTGAGTTCTATTAAGTTATGTTTTATAAATGGGGTGTACCGAGTTATGAGATTATGTTATGGTATTTAATTTGCGAGATGGGTATGCCTCGTGTATTATTTTTGTTGTTGCATTTCGATGTTTATGATTGGAATGGTACAACCCCTGTTTCTTTTTGGTTTTGGTTGGGTCTCTAGGGAGAGTGGCTCCTCGTGGGGGCCGACACCCCGCTTAAGGGGAAGGGCATAGGATAACCCATGAGTGAGTTATTAATCAAGTGAAAACCTAATAATTAACTTAGGAGGGTTGGGTAGTAATATCATTATAAGATTTTAAAAATGGATGCCTCGTCTTCATTAGTGCTTCCGCAGACTAATGGAAGGCTGAGAAGGCCATGGTCAGCAAGGTCATGACCTCGTTTTCACGAGAGGTTTACGGCTCCGCATGAGTCACCCTATGGACCGGCGCCTCCAGTTGGGAGGAAGGGCACATGACAACCATAGATGGGACCGACGCCTCCAGTTGGGAGGAAGAGCACTGGACAACCCATGTAGGACTATGCGATGACACTCTCCCCTAGTTGCCCATGTGTTTACTTTATTGAGTTCCTCTGGAAGTAGGTTATGGGAGTTGGTTAGATTGTTGATATTTGGATTTATCTTGATTTATGATTATTGCCTTAATATATCTTGGTGTACCTTGTGGTCTTGTATGATCTCATTGATATTTATGATCTTGTATTTTTATGGTACTGTGTTATGATGTTATTATTTTGCTTCATTGCTTTTTGGAGTATTGTGTTATGGTTCTATGTTTTGGTACTTCTTGTATGTTTGTACTTCAGTTGATAGTCTTGGTCGGAGTTACTTCTCTGTCACCTCTTAGCATGGGGGTGGTCGGGTGGAACGTGCTCCGCACACCGTTGGGTTTCCCATCAGCGTTCGTTGGCTCAGTCTCATCCTTTTGAAGATTTGTTCCAGTTGATCTCTATGCATTTTGATAATCTTGTATTTTATATTCACCCCACAAGTTTGGGAATCGTGATGTAAACTATATTGATATGATGTAAAAATTTGAAAGATGTTGTAATGTAGTTATCAACTTTGTAACTTTATTTGACTATGTGATTTCTCATGGTTTTATCTTGTGATGGAATCTATGTATATATATATATCTAATGTTGTCATTATTAGTTCTCTTTTGATATCTTATGAGTTGATGTTTAGTAATGTCTATTTAAATGTGACCTCGTGTGCCCCAAAGAACATAGTCGATTATGTTATTTGTATTGTAATGAAGTATATGAGTATGTTTATGATCATTTAATATTTGGTATGTTGATTATTTGTTTTACCTTAAAAAAATATATTTGCGTTCTTTATTTGATTGTTCTTTGGGGCTTGCACGGTGGGCGTTACAACTTGGTATCAGAGCCAAGGTTGCACATGCTGGGGTCTCTGGGTAGTTATGTCCATTAGGCAACCTTTGTGTGTTGGCTCTTGAGCTCATGTGTACCTTTGTCTTGTTGTGCAGAAGCATGCCTAGAGGCAGAGGTAGAGGAAGGGGTAGAGGTCAAGGAAGAGGCCGAGGTGGTGGCCGTGGAGCCAACATACCGAGTCCTTCACCGCCAATTTCTCACGGTCCTGAGTCTGAGGAACAACAGAATTCTCAGAAAAATCCGTCGGGTGGTGGACCGAACCCAGAATAGCCAGGGTTGGATGGTCAATTGCAACATCTTCTGGGTGAGCTTCTTGATAGATTGGGTCCTAGACCTGATGGGGATCAACCGGTTGAGAGAGAAAGATAAAGCTCTCCAAGGCATAGGGGAGCTTCAGTTGATCAGGATGCTTTATTAGCAGGCCATATGAGGGATTTAATGAGAGCTCATCCACCTACCTTCGATGGCTCTGGAGGAGGGTTTGAAGTCGAGACCTGGTTAATTGATTTGGGCCGATGCTTCGCAATGCACCCCTACGGTAGTAATACCAAGGCTCGATGTGCTGTTATGCATTTGCGGGGTTTCACGTCCACTTGGTGGCAGCTTGAGGAACAAAAGTTGCATATGGATATCAGTATGGTCACTTGGGAATTTTTCTTGGAAAGGTTCAGGGCTCGCTTCCTCTCAGATCATTAGAGGCAGCACAGGGCAGATGAATTCCACGATCTTAAGCAAATGGCAATGTCAGTAGAACAGTATGAGTGATGCTTTTATGAACTGAAACAATATGCAGGGATTAGTCATGATGAAGGAATGTTGGTTCAGCATTTTGTGCGAGGCTTGAACGCTCGCATCAGTGGTGGCGTATGAGTCTTCGAACTGAAAACAATGGAAGTTGCTGTCGAAAAGGCTCGTTTAGTGGAAGAAAACTTGGCTATGGCCTTGGGTGGTCATGTAGGAGTTCAGATTGGTAGTGTGCCCACTCCTAGAACTGGTTCTCAAGGGGGTCAGACACAGGCAGCAGGACCTTCTAAGAGTCGTTTTGTGCCTTCAAGAGGGGGTCAGCAGCAACAATCTCAACCAAAGCACAAGAATACTACTTCTCAACAGGGTGGTCACTTTCAATTTCGCAGGGATCAGAACCAGAACCATACACGTTCGAAATAGCCTACATTGAGTTTTTAGTCTCCACCTAGTCATCGGAGCTTCCAGCAATCAAATGCTCCATCCGGGGGAAGAGGTTTTGGTCGAGGTTCTAGATGTTTCTTGTGTGGGTAGTAGGGGCATATTGCTAGGATGTGTCCTCAAAAGAGCGCTTCAGAGTTTAGTCAGAAACCAGCTATGTCCGAGCCAACAGTGGGAGATGCAGGGAGATCTCACCGAGTCTTCGCAACAGTGGATAATCATCAAGCGGATCATCAGAGTACCGTCGTTGAGACTACAGGTTTATTGCATAAGTCTAACATTTCAGTACTCTTTGATTCTGGTGCATCTGATTCTTTTATATCTCCTTTAGTTGTTGAGCGATGTAAATTGGGGGCAATAAAGCAAAGCAAAAAGTGGTAGGTTGAGTTAGCTTCAGGATCTAAGGTTGTGGTCGAGAAGCTTGTGCAGGGTTGTAGGTTAGAGTTAGGGGCAATGTCGACTAAGGTGGACCTCAGAATTCTTCCTCTTGGTTCTTATGATGTAGTCTTGGGCATGGATTGGCTAAGCTCACATCGCGCTTTGATAGATTGTCACCGTAAAGCAGTGCAGTGTGTGGATGATTTTGGTAAAGAGGTGGAAATAGTGGGTATTTAGAAGCCTGTTTCTTTGAGAATGATCTCAGCTATGCAGTTAAAAAGGTTTTTTCGTCAGGGTTGTCAGCTCTTTGCAGTATCGGTTAGTGACCTTGAGTCGGAGGTTAGCCGTGAGGTGTCATTGAATGATTACCCTCTCCTTGCTGAGTTTTTCGATGTTTTCCCTAGTGAGATACCAGGTATGCCTCCTAAGCGAGAGGTGGATTTTAGGATAGATCTGGTGCCTGGGGCTGAGCCTATCTCTCGAGCTCCTTACAGGATGACCACGCAGGAGCTCCAAGAACTTTGTCTGCAGTTGGAAGAATTGTTAGTTAAGGGGTTTATCCGCCCTAGTGTTTCTCCTTGGGGAGCACCAGTGATCTTTGTCAAAAAGAAGGATGGTTATCTCCGTCTTTGTATCAATTATCGACAATTGAACAAGGTAACAATAAAGAATCTTTATCCACTTCCCAGGATTGATGACCTCTTTGATCAAATAAAAGGGGCAAAGGTATTTTCCAAGATCGACCTTAAATCAGGGTATCATTAGTTGCGGATAGCAGAGGCCGACATTCATAAAACTACATTTCGCACTCGGTACGGACACTACGAGTTCATAGTGATTTCGCTCGGGTTAACGAATGCACCTTCAGTATTTATGAGTCTAATGAATGGGGTGTTTCAAACTTACTTGGATAGGTTCGTCCTCGTGTTTCTTGATGATATTTTGATTTATTCTAAGTCTATGGAGGAACATGAGGTGCACCTAAAGCAGGTTTTGCAGTGCCTAAGGGATAACCAGTTGTATGCCAATTTGGAAAAGTGTGACTTTTATAAGACTGAAGTTCAGTATTTAGGCCATGTGATTTCTTGTGAGGGAATTTCTGTGGATCCTGCTAAGATCCAAGCTATCATAGATTGGCCCGTGCCCACTAATGTCTTAGAAATTCACAGTTTCATGGGACTAGCTGGGTATTATCGTCGGTTCGTGCAGGGCTTTTCGAGGATTGCGCATCCTATCACATCACTTCAGAGGAAAGGAAAGAAATTTCTTTAGACAGAGCAGTGTCAGTTAGCTTTCCAAACCCTTAAGGAAAAATTGACTAGTGCTCCAATTTTGGCAGTGTCGAATCCTTCAGGCGATTTTGTGGTTTGTACTGATGCCTCTTTGGAGGGTCTTGGAGCTGTGTTGATGCAGGATGGGAGAGTGATTGCCTATGAATCTCAAAAACTAAATGATCATGAACTCAATTATCCCACACATGACCTTGAATTGGCCGCAGTTGTTCATGCTCTTGTGAGATGGAGGCACTTTTTGTTAGGGCACCGGTTCGAGTTGCATATAGATCATCGGAGTTTGCAATACATCTTCACGCAGCCGAATTTGAATGCAAGGCAGAGAAGGTGGATGGAATTTTTGTGTGAGTATGATTTTGAGGTTAAGTATATTCAGGGTAAGGAAAATGTGGTGGTTGATGCTCTAAGTCAGCGTAGGCATGAGGTTTCTGCAATGTCTCTTGAGGTGGATTTGAAGAGTCAGATTCTCACAGCCCTTCCTTCAGATAGTTGGTATTCAGAGGTGAAAGCTGAGGTAGAATCAGGTATAACTTTGGAGGGGAAATTTGCTGGTTATTCGTTGGATTCAGATGGTGCTTTGCGTTTCTCTGGACGGTTGTATGTACCTTCTTTAGAGGGTCTTCGTACCCTGATTTTGATAGAAGGTCATCGGGCACCCTATGCGGCACATCTTGGAGTTAAGAAGATGTATGCAGATCTGCGTGCGCTTTATTTTTGGTCAGGAATGAAGTAGGATATCGCTGACTTTGTGGCTCGATGTCTTGAATGTTAGAGAGTAAAGGCTGAACATCATCATCCAGCAGGGTTGCTACAGCCTCACCTTGTTCCGGAGTGGAAATGGGATGTTATTTCCATGGATTTCATTGTTGGGTTGCCTATGTCATCTAGACGACATGATGCTATTATGGTCACAGTTGACAGATTGACTAAGGTAGCTCATTTTTCTCCTATTCGATCTTCGTATATGACATCTTATGTTGCTAAGGTGTTCATGAATGATATTGTTAGATTGCATGGGATACCACAGAGGATCATTTCTGACAAAGATCCGGTATTCACGTCTGCATTGTGGACATCTTTGCAGCAGTCTTTGGGAACTAAGTTGAATTTCAGTTCTACCTACCATACTGAGACTGATAGTCAAACTAAGAGAGTTAACCAGGTGCTAGAGGATATGCTTCGTATGTATGTCATGGACCAACAATCGCGTTGGGAGGACTATCTGTACTTGGTTGAGTTTGCATATAACAATGGGTACCATAGTTCTATTGGTATGGCTCCTTTTCAGGCTTTGTATGGTCGTCCTTGTTGTACCCCTTTGAGTTGGGATCGGTTGGAGGACAGGGTGCTTCTTGGGCCTGAAATGCTTAGAGATATGGAGCAACAGGTGTCTTGCATTCAGGAGCATCTTGTAGCTGCCCAAGATAGACAGAAGAAGTATGCTGATGCTCATAGAGTTGATCGGCAGTTTGCAGTTGGTGATCGGGTGTTCCTTCGAGTGCGCCCGCAGAAGAGCCCTATTCATTACGGAAAGGGTTCGAAGCTTGCACCCCGCTTCGTTGGACCCTTCGAGGTGTTGGAGCGGATTGGACCTATTGCTTACCATTTAGCTTTGCCACCCAGTTTGTCGCGGATCCACGATGTGTTTCATGTTTCTATTCTTAGACCATATTTTCCTGATATTACTCATGTTCTAGATTGGAATGCTCTTCAGGTCGAGGACGGGCAGCTGGCACTCGAGCCCGTGGCCATGCTTCAGGGTTGGCAACTTACCCTCAGAGGCAGAGAGATTGATCAGGTGCAGGTTCAGTGGGACCCGAATGATGAGGCTTCAGCTACATGGGAGGATGCCTCTCATGTCAGGGATTCTTATCCTTATCTTTTTACTGGCTTCCAGGAGTAAGCCGAATTCTAGGGGGGGAAGGATGTAATACCCCTCATGTTACTGCTTGTTCTTGACATTCTCTGTGGTTTTGTTTGGCACATTGTGGTTTTGATGATACTGTTGATATTATGTTTTGGTAGCTTAGATTGTTACTGATTATATTGCTCTTATGATGCCATGGATATTATGATGATATTTGTTTTGATGAAATTATTTGGAATACAGTAGACTAGAAAAAAGTAATTGATAATATTGATGCAAATTAATGTAAATTTATAATGCGATAGATGATGATATGAATTGGTGAGGGGACATGTAGCATCACTCCTTCGTGAGTGCCCTGCTACACTGCAAATCCTTCTCATAATGCTTTGTAATTGATTATATGTATGTATGTTGTATATCACCTTGTTGGATGCAGGCTTTGTAGGAATAAGACTCAATTCCACCTATTTCGATAGGTCTGGGCGAGCATTGAACCAACCCAACGGCAGGAAGTTGAACAAAGGTGACATGGAAGTAACTCCATTCCAAGGTGTCAACAGTCTTGTACCTTCTTGGTTTGTGCGTCTTGGTCATAGTCATTGTGTTGTTGCATTGGTCTTTGTATGTTATTGTGATTTTACGATTTATCTAATGTGGTGTATGGTTTTATGTTGTGATTTAAATAATTAAACAATTAATAAAATAAAAATACAAAATAAATAAATAAATAAAGCATTAGATAAATGTTAGTAGTAGTTGTAAAAATATTAAATTTATTTTGAATCTTGCAAATGGTTGATTTTTAATTATTTTAATGTGCAAGTAATTAATTAATAAAGTATTGTGAAGATGATAAATAAATAAACAAACAAAAGTTCAATTTTGTGGATTTAAATATATTTAATTTTTAATCAAATGCATAATAAAAGAGAATGAAATGCAAATGCATGAAAAAGGCAACAAAAAGGAATTAAAGGATTAATAATTATTTTCATTTTTATTTCTCAAGATGTGACTTCTGGTATTCACGGGAAGAGGAAATGGGAGAGACTTTTGAGTGTTGTTTTTATTTAGGGATTTTTCTTTGCATGAGATTTCATTCTCTTTTCTGAAGAATTCTGGAGAAACTTGGATTCTTTTTCTGTTTTCTGGAGAAATTATTGAAGAAGGAGAAGGATTTGGATCTGTTGTTGGAATTAATTGGCAGCAAAGGTTCAACTCTGCAAGAGGGATAAAGCTCCTACAGATCTTCTTCAAGCATAGGACGCCAGGTTCTTCCTTATTTTTTTTAATTCTTTACTTTCTGTAGCATCAAATGAAATAAAAATTGTTTCTCTGTGTATGAAATTTCCTGGGGTTTGAAAGTAAATGTGTGTGGAAAAAGAAAGATCTCCTGGGATTTAGAAATATTCTAGACTGTTATTTAATTGAAAGAAATTTTACCAGGGTTCGGGGTTGTAGTTTATTAAATGAAATTATTTGTTAGGTTTTGGACTGTTGTTTATTAAAATGAAACGTTGGTTGGGATTCTGGAAATAACCAGTAGTACTGTAGCTTTGTTTTGGAAAATATAATAAATCAATTTAAGAATAATCTCTTTACTGTGAAAACTGGGTTGTGTATATTCTTGTTTATATATATATATTTCACAAATATATTTTATATATAAACATACACAGTAAATTGTACAGTGTTTATCTTTCTCTATTTTCAAAGTATTCAAAATACAATATATATATATATATATGTATATATATATTATATTAGATATTTATATATATCTAATATATAATATATATATATATACCCATATATATACATTTATAAATGTTGAATGTAAATTTAATTTTTGAAATTCGCAATTCACCGAATTCCCGTCGGTTTATTATATTTTGTTTGATGTTAATAAACCACAGACTGAGTGGTGGTTTGGCCTCGGCCGTACCCACCACCCAGCCGGTGTTGGCACCCGTGCGGCAGTCTGCGGATTGTCCACGGCAGTCCTACGGACTGCTGCGAACAGTTCGTAGACTGTCCGCAGCCGGGTATAAACCCCGTGGCTTTTGGATGGTCCGTGCCCATTCAAAAATAAATAAAATGGAACTTGAAACATGCGCTTTATTTTAAAACAAAAATTCATGTTTTGATTATAATATATGCATTTATAAATATATATATATATATAATATTTATTAGTTTATTTAATTATATTTTATGTCACAATTTCTCTGTTATATTTAATTAATTAATTCTGTCTGTAAACAGATTGTTTCACTTTCTGGTATGAGTTAAACAAAATTTTATTATAGTGGAAATGTGAAAATAGAAGGGAATTTTTATTAATTTGTGAAAATATGAACCTTGATAGTATAATATAGTAAAAAGGCAATTTATGAATTTATGTTAGTATTGATAATTTAATTCTTGTTTTTTTTAGTGTGTATATTGTGGAAAAAGGAATTTATTGTCGGAATTAATAAGTTATCTTTTTATGAAGTTGAGTCTTGTAGACTTGTTGGGTTCGGGACATTGTTAGTTCATTGATGTGGGAACCCTATTAGCTTGTGAAAATATTTTGAAACCATAGTCTTCCAGAGGATTGTGATTTTGTTGAATTTATACCTTTTCATCTTGAGTTCTATTAAGTTATGTTTTATAAATGGGGTGTATTGAGTTATGAGATTATGTTATGGTATTTAATTTGCGAGATGGGTATGCCTCGTGTATTATTTTTGTTGTTACATTTTGATGTTTATGATTGGAATGGTACAACCCCTGTTTCTTTTTGGTTTTGGTTGGGTCTCTAGGGAGAGTGGCTCCTCGTGGGGGCCGGCGCCCCGCTTAAGGGGAAGGGCACAGGATAACCCACGAGTGAGTTATTAATCAAGTGAAAACCTAATAATTAACTTAGGAGGGTTGGGTAGTAATATCATTATAAGATTTTAAAAATGGATGCCTCGTCTTCATTAGTGCTTCCGCAGACTAATGGAAGGCTGAGAAGGCCATGGTCGGCAAGTTCGTGACCTCGTCTTCACGAGAGGTTTACGGCTCTGCATGAGTCACCCTATGGACTGGCGCCTCCAGTTGGGAGGAAGGGCATATGACAGCCATAGATGGGACCGGTGCCTCCAGTTGGGAGGAAGAGCACTGGACAACCCATGTAGGACTATGCGATGACATTCTCCCCTAGTTGCCCATGTGTTTACTTTATTGAGTTCCTCCTGAAGTAGGTTATGGGAGTTGGTTAGATTGTTGATATTTGGATTTATCTTGATTTATGATTATTGCCTTAATATATCTTGGTGTACCTTGTGGTCTTGTATGATCTCTTTGATATTTATGATCTTGTATTTTTATGGTACTGTGTTATGATGTTATTGTTTTGCTTCATTGCTTTTTGGAGTATTGTGTTATGGTTCTATGTTTTGGTACTTCTTGTATGTTTGTACTTCAGTTGACAGTCTTGGTCGGAGTTACTTCTCTGTCACCTCTTAGCACGGGGGTGGTCGGGTGGATCGTGCTCCGCACACCGTTGGGTTCCCCATCAGTGTTCGTTGGCTCAGTCTCATCCTTTTGAAGATTTGTTCCAGTTGATCTCTATGCATTTTGATAATCTTGTATTTTATATTCATCCCACAAGTTTGGGAATCGTGATGTAAACTATATTGATATGATGTAAAAATTTGAAAGATGTTGTAATGTAGTTATCAACTTTGTAACTTTATTTGACTATGTGATTTCTCATGGTTTTATCTTGTGATGGAATCTATGTATATATATATCTAATGTTGTCATTATTAGTTCTCTTTTGATATCTTATGAGTTGATGTTTAGTAATGTCTATTTAAATGTGACCTCGTGTGCCCCAAAGAACATAGTCGATTATGTTATTTGTATTGTAATGAAGTATATGAGTATGTTTATGATCATTTAATATTTGGTATGTTGATTATTTGTTTTACCTTAAAAAAAAATATTTGCGTTCTTTATTTGATTGTTCTTTGGGGCTTGCACGGCGAGCGTTACAGGTTATGCACCTCAAACATACAAATTCAAATTAGTTCGGTGCCAAAGCACTTCTGTGGCAGATAGAAGTGAATGCAGACCACATCAAAACTTAATTGGGACCCAAATCAACAACACCACTCAACCACACGCTTCCTTAAACAATATTTATCCTTCACATGTAGTGTAGACACGAGGTCGATCATTACTTGTGCAAACACCATTAAAATTTGAAGTACACACTTCCTCAAACCCAAGGACTACTTGCAAACCACACACCATGCTTGAACATGATCTAGAATGTTCCTAAAACGCCCTAAAATCCAACAAGTGTGTGTGTGTGTGTGTGAATGCCTCGAGATCCCATCCTACTATTCATTTATCAAGCAGCTAGGGTGCCCCTACCTCAACCATGTTCTCACCTTTGACAATTTCTTGCTCATATTCCTACACTTAGTTGCACATTAATAGGTTAGTCCTTAAAAAAACATAATCAAAGCACATATGATAAATTAAACTCATAATCACAACATGATAATTATTCCAATTTTATTTCTATGCATTCAGATTAACCATCAATTTCAATTTCAATTACAAACATTAAAAATAACATCTAATTTAAAACACATTTATCCATATTTGAATAAGATTTTCAACCAACATTCACAACCAATTCAATTTATTTACTAATTAATTTTCTGTAGGAAAACAAGATGCAACACATGGGGTCTAGCTTGATGGTATTCTAAACCTTACCAAATGTTTTTTTTTTCTATTTTATTGACACTAGCCATGGAGAGGCTATTCTTAAAGATGGCCCTTGATATGTTTATGTCTCTCCCTTGGTTTTTCAATCACGGTGCATGACTTTACCCTCTCAAATTAAAATATGCTTCATGTGCCTATTTGGTTTGAATTTCTAAGGTTACCTTTGCCCTATTGGAATTTTTTGAGCACTATTGCTACCTCACTTGGAAAAGTCATTTATGTTAAGATTGATAGATTCTATCAAGATCATCCATAAAAGTGTGTGCATTGAGATTAATCTTTCTAAGGATTTGAAAGAGTGTGGATATACATATTGGACATCTATGCCACACCCAACATATGTTTTACCTTAATTTTTCCAATACTTGTTTTCAATGTTAGTCTTCTGAGAATAAGATTGAAGACTTTCCTCTCACTATTCTTGATAACAAGCCCTCCTCCCAATCTATGGAGGCTTCCCCTTCAAAATCCAATGAAGGGTGAATTATAGCTGGGAACTGTAAAAATAGAGTTGCAAATGTTAGTGGTTCTCAAGCCAAAACACCATCTAATCCTATCCACTCAATTGGTCAAGTATAACTAGGGGTGTATTCAAACCCTTATGAGAAGGGGAAAGATGTTTCTCCCTCTAATGGTGAGTGTTTCAAAAGACAACAATTCTCCAAAATGTCATAGCTGGTGTTTATTTTATCTTCACAACTAGAGAAAGCTATTGATTCCCCCTCCTCCTAGGAGTCTCCATCACTCTTGCAATCTATTGGGGTAATTGGAGGAGGTAGAGTATATACTACAAAAAAGGAGGTTATTTCTAGAGAAGAGTTTTTTATAAAATCATTATTCCTCTCTTGAAGAGTTAGATAGCAATGACATCTCTTGTTTCTCGTTAATGGATTTTATCTCCCTAGAATGTTCAAGGTCTCATTGACTTGCCCAAAATAATGTAGTGATATATGTTCATTATAAGTTTCTAGCTTTAGATTTTTTTAGCTCATAGGAGGCTAAGATTATAATTTTTTTCTTTCTATTGGTTGTCATTTTATTTGGCCAACCGATTCCTTTTTGTATAGCAATCATGATGTTGGACATGGAGGGGTTGTCACTTTTCTCTCTCCTAGGTGGCTTCAACATGTGGTAGATCAAGGTTTTGACCCTACCAATAGGGTGATCCGAATCCTCTTAAATGTTGAAAATCCTTCCTTTGATATAATCAATATTTCCAATGATATTTTGGAAAGATCTTTATTATGATAGCGGGTGTTTAATTTATATCCTATTATAACATTGGTGGAAATGGCATATCATAAATATGAGACTATATTGAACAATTGACAAGAGAAAGACATGATACTACATGCATAATAAAGTGGATCCACAATAGTCATTCTCATTGATATACAATAAATAAAAATTATATATGATATTACACGTTAGAATACTAATGCATGCTAATTTCTATAGAGAATAGCCGCTGCCCCTACATACTGTATTAACACACTTCATTACATACAAAATATAGATTGAACTTAGCTTACAATTTAAATAATAATTAGTGGAATTAAATCACTTCCACATATTAACTAGGGTTTTATATAGCATAGAAGAGAAATATAATTTAGGGTTTGGAAGTGAAGATCAGGCCAGACCTCGGAGCGGCACGACAAGGGTAATCGACATATTCGCAGTGTCTGAAGCGATTTCAATCAAGCCAAGATGGGGTAAGCTTCTGTGAATATCTGTATTATTCATTAACTTCTTTGAATATCTGTCTTTGGGCGGTGACTGTTTTGTAAAGGGGTTTTGGATCGGATAACAATGTATTATTCATTAACTTCTTTGAATATCTGTCTTTGGGCGGTGACTGTTTTGTAAAGGGGTTTTGGATCGGATAACAATGTATGAGCTTGTCCAAATGTCGTTGCTACCTTCTTCCACTGTACTGAATCTTTACAGTTAGGATTTCCCAGAACTTGTTAAGATTTCAGAGTGATTGAGGATCTTCGGGTTTTTTTGATTCTTCATGATATGTTTCTCGAAGAAAAGTGTTTTTATGTGTATTCCCCTTTCAGGACAAGAAGTTTTAATATGTTTATAGTAATGACAGACCTGACATCTTAATGCTATGTTAATGTTATTTAGCTGCAAAAGCCGCTTTTGCCGCTATTATTTCAGTATGATTTACTCAGGTCCGGGAAATCGTTTCTCATATCCATTTCAATGCATGTCTATTACCATATTGAAATTGTTCTATGTTTTTATTTTCTCTAAGCACAGAAACCCTCTCAAGAGATTTAACAAAGCTTCCTTCCCTAGAAATGAAATGGAAGATTTGAAGCTTCAGCATGAAGGGGTAGAAGAAATGCGGTAGGATGCTCGTTTAAGCATAAATTTAAAATTCGGTTTGTTCTTTCTGGTCTCGCGACTACTTGTGGCTTTCCAATAGGGTGAGCAACTCAGCCACGACTCACAATCCGAGTCGGTTGGAAAACTTAGTGTTTGTTAAACTCGTGAGTTCCTCGGCGAGTTTCCTGCTGATACTTTTTCAGACCTGGCTGTTTTGCAAAAATAGGCAAGCCCTGCATAAGATCCTAATATCTGTTGCTTTCTTTGTTATTTTTGTCTTCAAAAATTTGGATCTCTAGGGTGTTTTAGTTTCTCGAGTCTTCCCAGATTTAATACCTAAGTAATTGAATTCCATTTATGCATTTGGTTTCTGAGTCAATTTAGATTCAGGGTAATGCATCTCTATGCTCAAAATAGATTCATGATTTCTTCAAAATTCATCCTTTCTGCTTCTCATGCATCATTTGAGTTTATCAATTTTTTTTATGTAAATTTATTTTATTTGTGGAATTTTCTCTGAGCCTAAGTCTGAGTTGGGGAGAAAAGTTTCAGCTGCTAAATTCTAGCCAAATCCAAGATAAGTTTGACAAACCACGGTTGCCAAAATTATCGAGTTTGCACCAATGTTATAACCCTGCTTTGAGGATCCTCAATCAGTTTGGAGAGATGCAGGTTGTAGCTACTACTTATATCACTCAAGGTGTAATTTTATTTTCCCACTGCTAAATAACTTTTTCAAATCCTTCGAATGTTACAAATGACTTGTGTCTAAAAGTAGATTAAATCTATAGTTAGTTCATTTGAGTCCAGGGGCCTCCACAGTTTTCTCTGCGTATACTCCCTTGTTTGAGGTTGATGTCACATTGTGAAAGAAGGTTAGATAGGGCCATGTTTCCATGTAAGGGATGCAAAATATAGTTGGATGTATTATTACAGAAAATGTTGTACGACAATTTATAAATGTAATATTTTTAACCAATAAACATTGTTTCCAAAATTATTTATATTGCAAAACAGTTTCCTTCTATTAATTCATACAAATGTCGAAAACTTCAATAGCATGATTCCCAAAAAAATATCAAGGTGTACACTTATTGAGGGGGTAAGGCATACTTTATATATCATGTCAATTATGATGTAACATTTGTATTCCATGATTCATAAACATCTATTCAGAATTCTATAGATTAGCAGAATGGTATCATTGGGCAAAAGCAATTGGCAGTAGTAAAGCCAAACTCAACAAGCTTTGCTGACATTGTCCCTGCATGTACAGAAATGGTAATTTTAAATCTATTTGTGAATGCCTGAACAAATAAAAGAGACCTATAACCTATTAGAGTTATAAATATGATTGCTCAGATGGTTGCATACACAAAATATGGAAGCATAAAGGTAATACAAATTGTTTGACAAAATGAGTGAACAATATGTTGTTTCTTTACTTGAATCATATAGTGCATCAAATAAAAATATGTGGAGAGATGAAATATTTCAACTAGGATATATGCAGTTTTTTTTTAAATTTTTGAAACAAAAACTTCTGCCCTAATTTCTGCACTCTAAAATTTCTGCTAAAACCCTAACTGCTGATGTAATTTTCTGATTTGAAACATGCATTAACAGCAACATATATTCTTTCTAATTGCATCAAATAACATAGCAGATTTAGCTAACTATAAACATGGATGTAACCAGCAAAATTAAACACCAAAATGTCCATCCAAACATGCCTAAATCTGATTACCAATTTGCTCAGTTCTGCTGCTGCAAATCAGACCTAATAATGCAAGTTCGCCACAAAAACGGTCTCCAAACATGCCCAGCAATGTACGGTAATTTGCTGATATGAAGAAACCCCACTTAGAATCCAAAAGATGAAATGAAATGATCTACACTAACCCTAGCTGGGCGAACTGCTCTAGCTCACACAAATGCAAAGATGAATGCAAATATATGATAGAGATGTCTTCAAAATTCTTCCACAAGGGTGTGCTGGCCTTCTGGTCTGAATGTACGGGTTGCAACCCTTGAATTTTTCCAAAACCTTCCAAACTTGCCAATTTTGCCCCTCCAAATCTAGGCACTCCTCTTGCAACTCGGGTGTTCCACCCTAGGTCAAAACAACACCAAAACTGCCTTCCTCAAGTCGCCTAGGCTGATATGAAATCTGAGGCATGAAAATCTAACATAAAACTCCATTGAAGTGCAATTGTGCAAGTGAACCTCCGTCATGAAATCCTTCATAGAAGAGCTAGGTTTTCGTCCTTCTCCTCTACTATTCACAAGGGTTTTCGTCCTTGGAATGGCTGCAATAATTGCTGATCAGAAAAGCAGAATAATTCACAATGATATGAAAAACCTCCAAATGAGCCTTGTATATATATCAATCCTCCCTTATTACCCCAACTTGGCCGACCCAACTTGGGTGCCAACTTTTTATTTTAAAATTGTTAGTTTTTTAAATTTTATTTTTAATTCTCCATTTTGGGCACCAACTTGCAATTCATATTTATTTATTTATTTTCCCTCCTTATTTCTCCAAAAGGGGCTGCCCAAGCCCAAATAAAGATATATAAAATATTTTTCCTTCACCAAAAATCATGATAAATCAAGAAAAACCATTTTCCATCATCTCCACGCCAAAAAAAATTTATTTGAGCCAAAAAGACTTATTTTGCAATTTTTGCAAGGCTCTAAAACACATCCCCTTACCTCCTGCACTAGCCTACGGGAATGAAGAATAGGCTAACTCACAAATCTGATTGCTAAATCATCATGTCAGAAATGGGGACATTACAAGAGAAGATTGAGCTGAAACTTGTTGTACAGAAGAAAGTCTCATGAAAGTATGTTTTATCCAAAAACCCTTTTTAATATGGAGTGTAGGTAGCTTTATTTACATTTATTCATTTTTTCAACATTGCATTGCAGGAATCAAGTCCTGCCAGGCTTGAACGTCTGCCGCTAGGCAGGCTAACGACTTATGGACTATTTGAAGTTGTGCTAATGAATGGGCATAAAGAAATTTAATATTATAAATTGGTTGCATGTTTTTGGAAAGGAGGTGAAAGAATTGGTTGTATGTATGTATGTCCTAGATGATGTTAACTTGTATTATTTTGTCGCCTCCAAGAAAACTAAAATGGATCATCCAGTCAAGAAATATATAACTATATTTAGGATAATGGGTACTTTGTGCTTTATCTCTATATTATTCTTTGACTTATTGATTTTCTGTATGTGGGTTTGAGGTTTATGAAGAGGGATTTTGGATTTAATACTGATGGGGGAGCTTGTACAGGAAGACTCGGGGTATGGGAGCAGGTCGTAAGCTGAAGAACCACAGGAGGAAGCAGCTGTGGGCAGACAAGGCTTACAAAAAGAGCCATCTTGGTAATGAGTGGAAGAAACCCTTTGCTGGTTCTTCTCATGCCAAGGGCATTGTCCTTGAGAAAATGTAAGTGCTTTTCAATGCATTTAATGCACGTAAGTTTTTCTATAGTATTATTCCTTGGAGATGATGAAACTGGCTTATCTGTGATATGTTTCAAACATATGATGGTAAACTTGCACAAGCCATAAACTGCTGAAAAGGGTTTATGTGATGGGTAATTGTTGTCTAGATTTGATGCTTTACCTGAATCATCTGTAATATTTTTGAAGTATGAGATTTTTAACCTACACAAGCCATAAACTGTGAGAAGGGCTTATGGAAAGATATCCTTATAACCAAACTATTTAGTGTTTTTACCCAACTGATCCAATCCCGGACTGCCGTATTTGGTCATAATGCTTGATCTTCAAGGCAGATCAAAGCCATAGGCTTGCTCTGTGCTGATGAAATATAATCCTACCTTATCTCCATCAATGTAATGCAGCCATGTTAGTTTTTCTGGTTAAGACTGAGCTACATTCTGAGGCAAGGTTGGGCATACTTAAATGAATCCTTGTAATAATTTGGAGGGTCGCCATTGAATGATGGTAATTAGAAAAATAAAATAAAAGAAAACTCAAACTTGCAGACAGTTCACTTTGCCCACTTTTACATCAAGTATTTTTGTAGCGCCCAGAAAAAAATAGGGCATATACAGCATGAAATAAGCCAATTTGAGGGTGATCTTACTGAGTTTAACAGATCTAATTTATATTTACCCTTTTGTTTTGAGCATCTGTTGTTTTCAGGCCAAACTCAAAGCTTGAGCTTCAAAAGGATCTGGCTTTATCAAATCAGAGGCTGAGTAACCATGCAATGAACTTAATAAGTTAGGCATTAAACTTAGGTCAAACTTGAATATATCTATAATCTAATTTATGTTATACAGCAGTCTTATTACATATCCACTGAGGTATAGGGTCTTCTTATCGAGCTATAATTCTTGACTGTTTTTGTATAATATGGGAGTTCAATGTTCAAACATTTTAACTTTCAACATAAACTTTCAGCTTTTAACACTGCAGAAGTAAATATCTTTCTTGTCAAACAAACAGATAAGTATATATTCAATTTCATGAGGGATATTGTTAGGAAAAAACTGGGAACCCAAAAAACACAGAAAAAAAAAGAAGATAAATAATTGATGATTTAATGTTTAAAGGCAAAGCTATCCTAATTAACAGAGAGAGAGAGAGAGTGAAAAAAGTAAATGAGAGCGTATAAGATGAATTCCAAAATATGGATTTTTCTCATTATATTTGAGATTGATTTTGGATTTTTCTCATTATATTTGAGATTGCTGATTACAGATAATTGTAACAGAATGTCTTTAACCATGTTGATAAATGATAACTCTGCTAAAATGATGATGAATCTTACATGCAATAAAACACAACTAAGGTGAATAAGACCTTTTAAACCTACCATTCTCTTTAACAATCAAGTCAAATAGGCTAGTCTGAAAATGGTAACTGAAACATTAAGATTGGCAACAACAGTCTCTGTAACCTCTTCAAATATATCTTAATTTTACTGCAACAGCAACAATCATGCCTGGCATTTCAGGACAGCAATATCCTGTTTTAGCAACAATGTTTTATATTAATCATTATGATCAGCATTATTTCTTATAATGTTATGACAGTAGTAATGATGACTGTAATAATTGATCACAGTACTAATTAGTAATGATGATGCTACTTACGTGGTACTGATCGAGAATGATACAGATCACAATAAAGACAAAATGGTACTGATCAGATCATTAAAGATCACTAATTGGAGAAGGATAGTTATTGTCAAAAGACAATAATGACGATAAAATCTGAACTGATACAATATTATTAACAGCTGATATGTAATAATGAAAATTTGCAAACAATGACCTCAATAATATAAACATGTTTACAATATGAAGCAACAAAAACAATATCCATTGGTATATAGATATGACAGGAAGTCAACAACAGTGCAAAATAATAATGACAAGTTAAGGGATGGCATAAGCATTTGATGGTTTAGCCTAGCGATGACTCTTTGCATGCAAATCATAAATAAGAACAACCTTTGCTGTTATCAAAGGCAACAGTCATTATATCAAATTTCAGTAACAACAGTCATGTTCCCTATTCACAAGGTTTTTGAACTTGGCTACACCAACTGCCTCCACAACCATAGATAACTATGCTCATTTTTGAAATAACAATAGCAATAATTTTTGTTACCCCTTGGTGACATACCTAACTGCTGTTCAAGAATGGCAGCTGGAAATCTTAACAGCTGGTTACACTGACCAAGGTGTAGAACCTATTTATAAAAGTTCCAGGGAAGAATGAAAAAAAATCACAGGTCTGAAGCTTATATAGAAAAAAACAAGTTTGTGATATTACCTTGAAAAGACTAGCAATAAGTTTTTGTTGACCCTTGGTGACATACCTAACTGCTATTCAATAATGTCAGCTGGAAATCTTAACAGCCGCTAACACTGCTCAAGGTGTATGACCTGTTTATAAAAGTTTCTGGGAATGATAAAAAATCCCAGATTTGAAGTTTATAAAGAAATAAAATAAGCTTATTGTGATATTACCTACAATATATTGCAATGTATCAGTGAAAGTTTTGGTCAAAGTAATGGTAAACGTCATTTTGATGCTCACAATGAGGAAAATGTAGGGAACTCTAACAAGAAAAGGTATACTGGGATATATTGTGATATTTTGATAAATCTACCTCTATGGTTTGCACATTTGCTGAGTCAGCATAATTTTTGCTGAGTCAGCATAATTTTTGCTGATTGGAAACAGCTTTTCTGTTTTCTTTTGATTATGAAAGCCACACCTTTTAGTAATACCAATGTGCCAACTGTATCCCTCCCTGCAGTTTGATTTCAGTTGGGTTAATAATTATCAGTTTTATGGAACGAGATGTGATCATTATACCCTATTTTCACATTGATGCTGCTGTATATTTTGTCTAGTAAACTACACAAAATATGTTATTTCTTTTGTTATTTAGTTTCAAGTTGCAGGAAAGCTTGTAGAGCTGCTAACCTTAAGCATTTTATGCAACTGTGATAAAATTATCAACCCACTGGTGATATCAATCCACAAAAAGATTTTGAGGACTAGCTCTATGCTTTTTTGTGAAAAGGACAATGCAATTTGTTACTTGTGTTCGGCATTTGCTGGATTTCATGCCCATGGCTTTTATTTAACATTTTACTCTTTTGTTGTAGATATAGACGAGCTTCCAAATGCAGCAGGTTTAAGAAGTATCCTGTTTAAAGTTCAAACAAATAAATACTTTGTAGGGTTCATGACAATTTGAATGCAATGCAAGGATGATTAATTTTATGGAATTTGTTTTTAATTCTGCAGAGGTATTGAGGCTAAGCAGCCTAACTCTGCTATTCGAAAGTGTGCAAGAGTTCAGCTTATCAAGAATGGAAAGAAGATTGCCGCTTTTGTTCCCAACGATGGTTGTTTGAACTACATTGAAGAAAATGTAAGTATCTTGTACTCAAAAGGCATTAAAATATTTTTGTCTAAATTAATGGCATTTGTGGCTCTATGGTTTATGCTTATTAAATGAGCAGTTTACTTAGAAAGCAATTTATGGATGAGTTCTATATCTGTTTGTTGAGACTTCTGGAATAAGCTGTATACGTAAGGAAAAGATACATGCAAATTATACTCTTGAAGACCTCGTATATATAACTCTCTGTTTTTGACGGTTGGGTAAACTTTTATCAAATATTTTTTCAAATGCTTTTTGTTGCCATATGAACTGCTGCATGGTAATCATCAATCAATTGCTAGTTTTGTCTGTTTTATACAACTTTCATGACTCATAACTATCACAAACTAAATATCCATGTAGTGAATATAGTTAAACAATATCTTTCCTATTGTTGACAAACTTTTGGCCATCAGGATGAGGTTCTGATTGCTGGATTTGGGCGAAAAGGGCATGCTGTGGGAGATATTCCTGGAGTTCGGTTTAAGGTTGTTAAGGTGTCTGGTGTATCATTGTTAGCTCTTTTTAAGGAGAAAAAGGAGAAGCCACGCTCATGAGCTGATTGTTTAAGTGGTTCTCTAATAGACATGATTAGTATTTAGAAGCTTTGAGAAGTTTAAGCACGGGAGTGTGATTTTAGTTATTGTATGGATTTATAAACAAATTTTGATTAAAATTGTCTTCTTCGAACTTTGAATCTGGTATACTTGTCCATGTTTTAATATGGTTTAATATTTTAGTTAAACATAAAAAATTATAGAATGAAGGTAGTTTCCACAGTCAAGTCATGTTGCAGTTTGCATTTGTTCATGGATGCAGTCCATGGAGTTCAATAATTGAAACAATTTTGCTTCTAAGCATTTGTTATGGATGCACCCTTTTAGCATAAACATTTATTTAAGGCTTGGATTTTACTAGAGTCGGTATCATAATGCACATGGGGTTTTACATGTTTTGTGATATGTGGGATATTATAGGCTCATCTTATTTGTTACACATCTAGTTAGAGTAACTTTTCACGAGTAAATCAATGTAAATTGCTATGTATAATATTAATGGGCCTCCAAATCAGACGGCCCTGTTTTAAATATGAATAAACCTTTTGCCTCAATTGTATCATTTTGTACGCTATAAAATGGCTATTATTAATTTACTCAGTTTTGAGGCCTTACCAAGTTGATAATAATATAAATCTTTGGCTATTAGGAATACACTAAATTTTAAAGCCTTACCAATTCGACAGTAATTGCATATGAAAATCTTGTTTTATTTAATGTTTCATGATTTTTATGTATTTATAATGGCTTTTACTAGCATGAAGGAACTGGTTACTGCTTTAGATGACATGTAATCTATACTCTTTTTAAGTATATCAGAAGAAACATTCCAATGATAGAAGGGTCATGAACTACTATACGGTTTCAAATGAAAAGGGATACACCTTTTCCTGTCTGACAGATCAATATGCTATGGGATCACTTATACTGGCGGCTAGCATAGAATAATGTGGTTTATGAGACGGGGAGCTAAGCTATGACTGTTTTCAGAACATGTAATGATATCCAGGATTGGGTTTTTAAAATGTCGAAGGACACATGGCATCCAAGCGGGGGATTCTAAAATGTGGAAAATGACATGTTATGGCATCCAGGAGTGATATTACAAAATGCAGATTATTAATTAGCCAATAGACTATATATTGTGGGCATTTGCCCGTAATTAAAGTTCAATCAAATCAAATCATCTCGAGCTCAAGAATTGAGCAGTTATATAACCCTGATATTTTTAGATCTACTTTTCAGTTGTAAACAGATTGAAGCAGCAGCTGTAGGGAGATTGGATTTAGTTCGTCTCAATTTCTGCTTTAGTAGGGTTCCATAATATATTTCCTGCAAACTCTGCCCATTTTTTCTCATCATTTGCAGCATGACACAATTTGTGCATAATCTTGAAGTAAGTCACTTGCCATGGTTTCTTAGAGTTTTTTGTGGCCATCTGTATGTGGCCGGATCATCCTTTGTTGCTGTTTTATTTTCATTCTAAAACAATTGTGTTTTAATGTGATTCTGTTTTATCTTAACCATTTGTCGGTCCAAAATAGTCTCTTCTACAGTATTTCATCTCAACAAATTCAAAGAAAAACCTATCCAATAGAGGTGCTTGAATCATTTTAGGCATACGTGCAAGTACTCTGGCAATAAAGGGGTGCTGGCAACATGTGACAAACCCCTCTTCATTAATTGAAGTAAGTCACTTGCCATGGTTTCTTGGGAGTTTTTTGTGGCAATCTGTATGTGGCCGGATCATCCTTTGTTGCTGTTTTATTTTCATTCTAAAACAATTGTGTTTTAATGTGATTCTGTTTTATCTTAACCATTTGTCGGTCCAAAATAGTCTCTTCTACAGTATTTCATCTCCACAAATTCAAAGAAAAACCTATCCAATAGAGGTGCTTGAATCATTTTAGGCATACGTGCAAGTACTCTGGCAATAAAGGGGTGCTGGCAACATGTGACAAACCCCTCTTCATTAACCAAAGATTGACAATTTGCCGAACCTTGTGACTTAGTATATATATATTATATTTTATTCCTCGCAAGTGGTAAACATGGTTGGGGTGTGCAAATAATTGTTTTGCAAATATATATATATATATATTATTCCTCGCAAGTGGTAAAAGCATGGTTGGAGTGTGCAAATAATCATTTTGCAAATATATATATATAATCTCATTCCACACATGCGGTAAAAGCATGGTTAGAGTGTGCAAATAATCATTTTGTGCAGAGAATGGGAGCAGCTGTGGCGAGAGGCAGAGATGGAGCCGGTCCTTGCAAGCTACCTGAATGCCACCATCCTTGTCCACAAGACAATGGAGAGTGCGTTGGTGTTCCATCTGGCCAATAAGTTGTCGAGCTTCATGCTACCTAGCATGCTGCTCTACAACCTACTGGTGGATGTGTTTAATGAAAACCCTAATATACGCCACGCTATTTGAGCCGACATTTGGGCTGTCAAAGAGAGAGACCCGGCCTGCATTTCCTATAAACTCCTCCTTTTGTTGAATTGTTCAGGAAGTTGGGAACTTTGAATATGGACACAACCGACGGCAATCTTAGGCAATCAACATTGGAAGTCTGCTCACTGGTAATTCCCTCTTCTTCTAGCATCTTCTCCTTAGCCCCTGCAGTCCAAAATTCCAAATCGAGAACTGAACCCCCTGTGGACCAAACCCGGATCTGAACCTGCAGCAAACTGAACTGGAACTTGCGCCTGGGATGGATGAACCCAGTAACACATGTAATATCCAATAAGTAATCCAATAGTTCAAAATTCAGGCATTCAGGCAATTGAGAGGAAGAGGTTGGCGGTTGTTTTGGAACTTCAGTGAGGTTCACACCAAGGCATATGCACTATTTATTGGAATGACAGTAACCCTTGAGGTGAAAGTTGCTCTCTAGCGGAATGACAATCCATTCTAGGTTCCTTTGGAAGACACAAAGTAAGGCAGTTGGAGGGAATGTCTGCAGCAATTTCTGTTGTTCATGTCAATTAGTTATTTATATTAGCATGAGAAAGAAACTGTTGAGGGGATAATCAGATTCACTTCTAGCAAAACAAAAAATCCCTGTAGTGCTGATCGAAAAGACAAGGAGACAGTATATTAAGTTTTAAGTCTTAAATTTCTAGCTATATTTTTATGATGGATGTTAAGATAAAAATCAGGACTTGCACAATGATCAATATGAACAACTGTAAATAATAGTAGTACTGGAAACATTACAAACATATTTCATATTGTAAAATAATTGAAGTTTCAGATGGAATCTTGAACAAGCACCATTGAAACAATTATCGACCTTCTTGTGATCTGGGTCATCAATAGCAGAAAGATCAAGACAACTTTGCTTCTTGAGGGATTTGGTTGAACGAGATCCATTAGCAACAGAGCCATTCTTGGGAATACAAGTAACGTCCATGGGATTTTGTGCCATTTTAAGTGCAGAAGTAATCTCAGCAGTTTCAAGGCCATCATCTGGGCTTTCAAACAAACATTGGCTGGAACTGGAATCACTGATATTCTGAGGCCTTGTCATATTTCTACTCTTTCAAACAGTACTAACATTTCCAGCAGAGTGATCGAACATCATAAACTCCAAAGAATTCTCACTAGACTTTATAGCTGTGACAATATTCAGATCTTCCTTAGCCTTGCCCTGCATACAAGGAGCATTATCTATGGCTGGAGCCAAACGGGTATTTAGGACATATGTCATTGTTCCGCCAACCCCTCGTTTAAATTATCAGTTTCGTTTTTCTATGATAAATATCTACCATACCATTGATGTCTTATATGCTCAACTTTAGGTGGCCCCCACTCGTTGCCTACATGTCAAGTGTTAATTGCAACACACTTGTGCTTCATAGCTTAGTCTCTAGTTGAGCATCGAGGCATAGGCTTGCACTCCCATGTTATGATAACATGTGTCCCTAATCATTGATTTGACTATTGGCAGACCCCACCAAACATATATATTTTGATGCACTATTGACACCACCTCATCGGTATAGAATATTCACGGCCTTTTGAATTACGATGTAGATGTACTTATAATATTAAAATAAATTTCAATTGTCAAATGTGCGTAGATCAATGACATAATTTTTTATTTCAGGACAGAGTTCTCACACACCCAAATTTGTACATAAAGTCTCCATAATAGAAAAGAAATTTCAAGGAGTCTGTTAGGCCTTGTAAAAATCTTAGTATTCAGATTTTGTAGGGTTACCAAAAGTCCTAAAACTCCTAGTATTTGAAGCATGCCTTTAAGTTGTTTTATCTGTCTCGCGCATCATTGTTTCACCAGCCTCTCATCCAGATTACTAGTTATACCTTTTTCATGCAATGTTTGTTGCTCCCGCCATTTATCTACATGTAGCACATTCACTCTTTACAACACTTCTCATCAAGAATTGGGGGATTAGTTTGCAATAGTGCACTTCGGTGAAATTTGTCCTACTTGTGGTTTTGAATACTAGTATACCTCACCAAGTGGATATCCCTTATTTTAGTGCACAAGCCTTTCTCAACACAATTTCTAAGTAATCATCCTCGACCATGTTTGCATTGATGTGTTGCTAATACATGTCCTCGACATCGGTTGGGCTCAAGTAACATCTTATTTTCTCTTGGACTTGAGAATTAACAATTATTGAACTGAAAAGAGAAAATGACATCACGATAGGTGTCCTCTCCTAATTGAAACACATACTCTCATGAGAGTGCAACTTTGTGGATTTCTTTTTCAAAAGATTTTTCACTAAGGGAAAATATATATGCTAGCCATTGATCCATTATTTTCAATGGATCGACAATCAACATTCAATTTTCATAGGACTGAATGACAATACAAATATGTTCAAATTTTTTTTTGGCATGCTAGCAAGGGTTCCTAATTCCTATGATTTGGAGGACTCATGGTGTTTGGTGTGTTGGTATAGTTTGTATATCCATATTTAAAAAGAGGTCTTTTTAATTAGTTCCATTAAATTGCAAAATGAGTCAAATTAATTAGTAGAGTAACAAGGCAAAGCATAGTTTAGAGAAGGGCATGTCAAATTCCTAGTTCTACAAAAAGATGAAGCATGCCCTAGGCACAAGAATTCTCTCTAAGAGAATTTATGATAGAGATGATTCATTTAGGAATGTTATTATCCTAATCCAAGGATGAGATTTTTTCAAGTATTGTTATGGTCATAGAAACGCAAAGCGTCCTATCTTTAGCATTTAAAATTGATTTGAAAAAGTTGGTTGTCACCAACATCTTTGTGAACATGGAATTGATCCACATTATCTATAGAGCATGCCATGTAGACTCCAAAATGTTGAATAAATATTAAGGGTGCACCATTCCTAGTTATGAATAAAGCATTAATTAGACAAATTTTCAAACTCAATGCCATGGCAAGTGTTCAAATCGATTTTATTGAATTAAGAAACATAGAAGATACAAATTCAGTTACATGGTTAGGTGGTTGCCACACCACAAAATAAAGGATTTTCTTAATTTTAAAGGAAAATGGACGAATGGGGTGCAAACGGTAGCCAAAAGAAGAAATTAGGTTAAAAATGGTTAAGGGGAGGGGGAAAGGTGGGTTAAAAAGGTAGGAGGTATAAATTGGAATTTGGCAAAATTATTATTCATTTGGATTTTAGTGCACACGTGACCCTAGGAGATCTCGGGAGCGAAATACCGTCTAGAGGCGGTATTCCACATCAGCTGGACACAGTTCGAGCCTGCGATCAGAGCGGTGAGCAACCCGCATAGGTACACCTCAAAAAATTCACTTGCACCTTTCATTTTTGCACTGTTTTTTATGTTTCTCATATAGGGAGAGTTAGTCGAAGGCGGATCCGCCTCTGTATATCCAAGAATGGCACATTCGCCTATGCAGAAGAGAGGCGGTCGCGTATTGGAACAAGTAGATGCACATTCACTATTTGCAAGTAAGGGTTTGAAGGTAGATTTGCCCATGAAGAGGTGGCCCGCCTATCTAGGAAGGGTGATTGCATGAGGCTCCATACGGGCGAACACGTGGGTACAAGGGAAAACACGTGGGTATAGGGGTGGATGCGGATGGTAGGGGGCCAAAGCGCGTTTGCCTCTGAGGACTAGTTCCAGAAAGGCGGATGTGGTTGCATACAGGGTCAAACGTATGGGGATATGGTCAAATAGGCGAATCCACTTCCACACAAGGGCAGATGCATATCCATCAATGGCGGGAACGCGTGTCACACAGGGGGATGGGTGGACGCGTACCGCACAGGGGTAGATACGTGCCAAGGGTAGAAAATTAAAATGTGAAGAAAAGTGGTCAAAGATAAAGAAGAGTTTGACATGTGGGTTGGGTGAATGCAGGATATTAACAGTGTGAGGATGAGAGAGCAATAATCAACAACACTAGCCTTGATCAAGGGATTCATAAATGATGACTACACCACCCTAGACATAGCTGGACTTTTGCACATGCTCCTATTCCCAATGATTTGGGCTCACAAACCAATGTTGACTATGATTGAGTAGTGGAGTTTTGAGACATGTACTTTCCTCCTCCAATAGGGGAGATGACAATGATGTTAGAGGATGTATGGTAGATCCTTCGGTTACCCACCAAAGGGCTACTCGTGGAGGAAGTGAGCAGACAACCATCAAATTAGACTCTGCAGGTTGTGTTTGGGACAACCGACCTCCCCATTAGGGGAAGTCATTGGATATAGATGTGTGCATAGGGATGACACTAGTGTTGCCCCTATATTTGTGTGGATTGATTAGTAGGATCCTCCTCTTGGATAGGAGTGGGAGATTCTTCAACCGCAAGTTGATTGAGGTTATTAGAGGCATCATGGAGAGGAGAGGGGTATATGCATGGGGAGCCTACATCCTCGTGTAGTTGTACAAAGATATGCACTGCGTGTAATATAGGTGGGGAGCTAGCATCACGCATGTGACACTACTACAAGTTTGGGTGTGGCAACATATTCAGATTGCAAGACTAGATGTGGTTGGGGCAAAGGAGAGAGAGGCAAATCTCCCCATTGTGTTCGAGTATAGAGGCATGCACCACTATTTCAAGGTTAGGAGCATCTCATTTTGGTGATGCACAATTGATGACCTCACAAAGGATGAGATTGTATGGAGGCCATACCTGGCATATGATTTCCACTCTTGGAGGGTGAAGGATAGATTGTACAGGGGATATATATTTTCACGGTGCTATTTGATTAGCAGGGACCCATTTATCATTGAGATTTATCGACCCAATAGGGTCACAAGACAGTTCGAGGTCTAGTAGGACATCCCACAACTAGAGGAGAGATACCAATAGATTAGTAGGGAGAGTGAATTATGGGGGTGGTAGGGATCAACTGCGACGAGGCAGAGCTCGAATCAAGCAGAGGAGGTTGGATGGCTGTGGAGGGGTGGATTGGATGACCTTGGATTCACATATAGATATGCTGCATAGTGGAGGGAGTGGCAGTTGAATAGGGTGATTCCTATAGACAAGAGGGTGTATTCGCCAGTGCTGGTGCCAAAGGTTGAGGGAGAGGGAGAGGAGGATTGTGCAGAGCAGAGGGCATGTGATTCGAGAGGAGATTGAGGAGGTGGATGTGGAGAGGGAGATCAAGAGATAGTAGGGGAGAGGGCATTGGTGGTGTATGAGGCACCACTAGAGGATGACATGGCCACTAGATTGGTAGGAGCATAGTCCTGAATAGGTATTTTGGAGAGGAGATTGGGGTAGGTAGATGAGGAGCGGGATAAGCTACAGGCAGAGGTAGAGAGGTTATAGTTGGCCCAACCAATGGTGGAGGAGGGTGTAAGAGGAGAGAGAGATGGGTTGCAGAGGGAGGTGGAGAGGCTATTATTTGACGATATGAGACAACAACGAGATACACTGTAGGGGCTAGTGGACCAAGCACAAATTATCATGGAGACACTGTAGGGAGAGTGCGATGAGGCATTGGGAAGATCACGCACAGGAAGAGGTGCCCAACTTGAGGTTAGTGTGAGATGCTTAGGAGCAGGAGAGGGGGGAGGTTGCAGACAGACCATGACTGCTACAAGAGAGCAAGATGTAGCTCGGGCATTAGGGGCCCAAATAGAGGATGTAGTGTGTGGCTCAGGAGAGGCTGGGTATTATAGACTTATACTATGTGACCATCCCTGATGTAGCATAGGGAGCACCCTCATATTCCTCGGTTTTGAGCCAAATTAGGGGACCTTCATGATCATTAAGGTTGAGATATTCAGGTGGGTCAGGCAGCTCAGGATAGATGGGGTCACTGGGAGGAGGGAGAGAGGCACCAGATTCACCTCAGTGCTTTGATGTAGGGAGCATTGGTTAGAGGGGAGGAAGACAAGATGGCCACATAGCTCCAATTTTGACAGATGTAGATGTGGCAGTGATATATATGCAGTCCATGTACACATTTTTGATAGAGGCTATAATGATCCAAGATGTTGATTGTGATTTAGGACACATATTGTGTCATTTATAGCCACACTGTTATACATATTGATTTTTCTATACATGTACATATGTATTATTTGATGGACATAATTATGCTTATATTTATGACATGGATGATTATAGTGGCATATTGTGTGATGCTTATGTGATGTTTATGTTTATTACATATGTATGCATGATGGATGTATGATGATGACTATGATATGCGATGCGATTCATATGATGCATTGGATGATTATGATGTATGCGACTAACTATTTGTGATGAAGGATGTGATGCATTATGCTTATGATTATGATGTGACACTAACACTATGTGATGCTAGATGCGATGGATTATATGTATGATTAGGATGTGTGATGTGATTTATATGTTCTACATGAATGTTATTGATGACATGCAATGGATGTGTAATGATCCTAATGTAATACAATGTATGTATCTAATGGAAAGAATGATAATGAAATTCAACATGAAATGGATTAAGATGCTTAGAATAACAAATCCATATTAATCTAAACAACTTAAATGATGATGAGAATGTAAAATGAAATGGATTAAGATGCTTAAAATAAATCTATATTATTCTAAACAACTTAAATGATAATAGAAATGTAAAATAAAATGGATTAAGATGCTTAGAATAATAAATCTATATCATTCTAAACAACTTAAACGATAATGGAAATGAAAAATGGAATGGATGAAGATGCTTAGAATAATAAATCTATATTATTCTAAACAACTTAAATGATAATGAAAATGCAAAATGGAATAGATTAAAATGCTTAAAATAACAAATCTATATCATTCTAACCAACTTAAATGATAATGAAAATACTAAATGGAATCGATTAAGATGCTTAGAATAACAAATCTATATTATTTTAACCAACTTAAATGATAATGAAAATGTAAATTGAAATGGATTATGCAACATGGTAATGAAATGTGGGTGTAGTAACCTATCAAAAACTAAAGTGACTTGATAGGAAGAATAGGTGAACTGACTAGGGAGATGGAATAGGATGGTGAATGAAGAGGGATTATGACATGAGTCATGCAATCTAACACTATGTTGCCAATTAAAGAGCTCTGGATTTTGATATAGCATAGGATGCCATATGCCAGGGTATAAAGAACCAAGGAAAATTAGTATCCAACACATAGGACTGACACACCAAACAAGAAGGTTTATCCAACATCCTAAAGTCTTAGGAACTTTGGTTGGGCCGATGCTAGAAAACCACAAGCATAAGAGGTTGCCCCAATGTAACACAAGACCACAATGATCTTGGTGGGTATTATGTAGGATAACCAGGAAAAAAATATCACATAGAAAACCAAGATATGCCCCTATGTATACCAATCAAAGTGCACAATAATATGATGGATCATGGCCACCTTGAGTAGGTATAGTAGGAAGCTCAGAAGATAAACAAAATGCAAAAATACCTAGAAATCATAATAAAGTTTAAATATTCTTTTCCATGAGGATGATAGGTGGATGGGATTGATATGATTTGATGTTAGGAATAATATATCCTACTAAGATTGAAGATGGATGGGGTAGATCATAGGATCTACACAACACATGATATTTGAAATAGATTGGGGCTTCCAAGAACTAATGGATTTTTTTGTTATTTTCAGCAAGATAGGGACACACTTGGTAACACAAGGATGAAGACAGGCCCTAAAGACAACCTAAAGCCTTGGGGGCTCATCAAAGATGGCCTTGCCTACGTGAAAGCACAAAGGTAACGTAGTTCGATAAAAAGACCAACAATAGATGATGGATAAAAAATGGAACGATAATGATGATAGACTTAAATGGATAGACCAAAGCCTTGGGGGCTCATTAAAGATGGCCTTGGCTATGTGAAAGCGTAGAGGCAACATAGTTCAATAAAAAGACCAAACAAAGGAAAAATGACAATGCAAGACTTAATGATAAAAGCGATGATGATGGATCCTAGATGGAGACGCAAGATTGACTGACAAGACACTATACATAAGTGATGAGGATCAACAAAAAACCAATTGGTATAAGGATATGAGACTAAGATACCCAATAAGACTTATAGAAGCTCACCGCCAACAAGTGGGGGAAGCTTAGGATTTGGGATAGAGAATCTATACTTTCTAATGCTCAATCAAAATATATCATGTGATAGGTAATAGGATGTCGATGGAAGATGGACATGATTGGAATACGGGGATAGGATGTGTAGGATGTATATGATGGATACGTAAACATATAAGAAAGCGAGATGTAGGGTAGATAATGATTAATCCCTCTACAAATGACACTTATTTCTAGGTTTTCACCAAATGTACATATCAAAGGCACTACTTATTGGTATGCGGCGACTGATCATGGTATATTGTACACCCCAACATGTATGTTCGCCGAGGTTCGGGGTCGTGTTGGGCCTTGGGCGGGGGTTTGGGGGCGGTAGCCCTCGAGAAATTTTTTTCTCCTACTTTTTCACGTCATCACTGAAGAAAGAAAAATCAATGAAAAAAAAAACTTTGTATAACCCTAATTTGGAAGCTTCTAAGCTTGTTAAAAGGGGTTCGGATGGGGGTTACAATATGATGAAAAAAATATGATTATTTGCAAGATTGTAATAGGTTTTTGCATTGGATAATAAAATCATTAGATGACTGCGGTTTGGTGGATGTAGCTCGGATTAGCTGAACCACGCTAAATTCTCTATGCTATAATTTCTTCTATGTGTGTTTTAGTTTCTCTGTTTATTAATTAAATCTGCATTTAATTGTCTGGATAATAAAATCATTGGATGACTGTGATTTGGTGGATGTAGCTCGGATTAGGTGAACCACGCTAAATTCTCTATGTTATAATTTCTCCTATGTGTGTTTTAGTTTCTCTGTTTATTAATTAAATCTGCATTTAATTGTCAGATATTTTCCTTCTAAGCATAACAAGTGGTATTAGAGCGGGTTGTGTTTCGATTATCGTCTGTAGGAAGGTCTCACGGTTGAGTGGGAGTAATGGAAGACAAGGGTAAGAAGATTGAGAAGATTAATGGGCATAACTATCAGTTATAGAAAATGCAGATGGAGGACTACCTCTATCAGAAGGATTTATGGCAGCCAATGGAAGGGAAAACTAAGAAACCCTTAGCAATGTCTAACAAGGACTGGGATATTTTCGACAGAAAGGCTCTTGGCAGTATTTGTTTATGCCTAAGACAATCGGTGACCTTCAATATTACAATAAAGACAACTCAAGAGTTGATGAAAATCCTGGTAAAGTTATATGAAAAGCCTTTCACTTCAAATAAGGTATTTCTTATGAAGCGTTTATTTAATATGAAAATGGTAGAAGGTGGGTCAATTGTTGATCATTTAAATGAGTTTAATATGGTCACCAGTCAATTAACTTCTGTAAAAGTAAACTTTGATGAAGAAGTTAGGGCTCTTTTAATTCTATGTTCTTTGCCTAAACGCTGGAATAGTTTGGTAATGACTGTTAGCAATTTTGTTTCTAATTCAAATACATTGAAATTTGATGATGTTGGTATTATTTTGAGTGAGCAAATTTGTAGGAAAAGCTCAAGTGGAACATCCACATCAGGCAATGTTTTGAATGCAGAAAGTAGAGGTAGAAAAAAGAAGAGAGGAAACAATTATGGAAATCGTAGGAAGTTACGAGGAAAATCAAAGGAGAGAAGGTCCCAATCTAGAGACAAGAGGAAATATATATAGAACAACCACAAGGATTTGAGATCAACAGTAAGGAGAAACTAGCGTGTAGATTGAAAAAAAGTTTATATGGCTTGAAGCAAGCACCTCGGAAATGGTACTTGAAATTTGATACTTTTATGGTTAAGCAAGGCTACAACAGGTGTAATTCTGACCATTGTGTTTATTTTAAGAGGTTGGATAATGATAGCTACAATATTTTATGTTTATATGTTGATGACATGCTTATAGCGAGGTTTAACATGGATCACATAAGTGAGCTAAAACAACAGTTAACAAAATCTTTTGCTATGAAGGATTTAGGGGCAACAAAACAAATCCTTGGTATGAAAATTTGTAAAGATAGAAAAAATAGAAAATTATTTTTATCTCAGGCTGACTATGTTGAAAAGGTGTTGTAGAGATTTCATATGGAGAATGCAAAAGCTATTAGCACACCTTTGCCCAGTTATGTCAAATTGACTAAGGACGTGTCCAAATAAATAAGAAGAAAAAATGTCCAAAGTACCATATGCTTCAGTTATATGAAGTTTAATGTATGTTATGGTATGTACGAGACCGAATATTGCACATGCCATAGGAGTTGTTAGCAGGTATTTGAGTCACCCCAGAGTTGAGCATTAGAATGCGATAAAATAGATTCTCAGGTACTTGAGAGGTACATCCAATAAATGTTTATGTTTTGGTGGCTCTAATACTGATTTAAAAGGCTATGTTGATTTAGATTTGGCAGGGGATATAGATACCAAGTGGAGTACCATAGGTTATGTATGTATAGTTAGTGGGACAACAATGAATTGGATTTCTTGATTGAAAAAGGTGGTTGCTTTGTCCACCACAGAGGCAGAGTATGTTACTGCAATAGAGGTGACAAAGGAGATGATATGGCTGCAACTTTTCATGGAAGAGTTGGGCAAACAACAGGCTAAAAATTAATTTTTTATAGACAGCCAGAGTGCTATACATCTTGCAAAGAATTCTGCCTTGCATTCTAAAACAAAACACATACAGTTGAGATATCATTTCATTTGGTTAGTGTTGGAGGATGGATAGGTCAAGCTAGACAAAATACATACAGATGCCAATCCAGCGGATATGTTTATAAAGATGGTGATAAGGAAGAAGTTGATCTCCTCTTTAGCTTCGGCTAGCCTTCAAGGTTGAATTCAGGTATAATAGAGCAACAGGATCCAAGGTACTTATTTTCAGTGGGAGTTGTAAGTGTAGTATTGTTGTCCAAGATTAGTCTCCCACTTTAGCTTCGGCTGGCCTTCAAAGTTGAATTCAGGTATAATAGAGCAGCAGGGTCTAAGGTACTTATTTTCAGTGGGAGTTGTAAGTGCAGTAGTGTTGTCCAAGATTAGTCTCCAAGTGAGACTAATTTTGGACAACACTGCTGGGAGACTAATCTTGGACAACACTACTACACTTACAACTCCCACTGGAAATAAGTACCTTCGACAGTAATAAGGAAGAAGTTGATCTCCTCTTTAGCTTCGGCTGGCCTTCAAGGTTGAATTCAAGTATAATAGAGCAGCAGTGGAGACTAATCTTGGACAACACTACTGCACTTACAACTCCCACCGGAAATAAGTACCTTTGACGGTGATAAGGAAGAAGTTGATCTCCTCTTTAGCTTCCGCTGGCCTTTAAGGTTGAATTCAGGTATAATAGAGCAACAGGGTCCAAGGTACTTATTTTCAGTGGGAGTTGTAAGTGCAGTAGTTTTGTCCAAGATTAGTCTCCAAGTGGGAGATTGTTGGTATGTGGCGATTGATCTTGCTATACTTTACACCACGACGCAAATTTTTTTGCTCCTACTTTTTTACGTCGCTATTGAAAAAGGAAAAATTAATGAAAAAAGAAAAAAAAATTGAATTTGTAGAAACCTAATCTAGAAGCTTCTAAGCTTGTTAAAAGGGGTTCATATGGGGGTTACAGTATAATGAAAAAATGTGATTATTCACAAGATTGTAATAAGTTTTTGCATTGGATAATAAAATTATTGGATGACTACAGTTTGATGGATGTAGCCCGAATTGGGTGAACCACGTTAAATTCTCTGTTATAATTTCTTTTGTGTGTTTTAGTTTCACTATTTATTAATTAAATCTACATTTAATTGTTAGATATCTACTTTCTAACCCTAGTAAGTGGTATCATAGTGCATTATGTTTCAATTATCGTCTATAGGAAGGTCTCACGGTTGAGTGGGAGTAATGACAGACAAAGGTAAGAAGGTTGAGAAGTTTAATGGGAAGAACTATTAGTTATGGAAGATGCAGATGGAGGACTACCTCTATTAGAAGGATTTATGGCAGCCATTAGAAGGGAAAACCAAGAAACCCTCAACAATGTATGATGAGGACATGAATATTTTGGACATAAAGGCTATTGGTAGTATTTGTTTATGTCTGATACAATTGATAGCGTTCAATATTACAACAACAAAGACAACTCAAGAGTTGATGAAAACCCTGGCGAAGTTATATGAAAAACCTTTCGCTTCAAATAAGATATTTCCTATGAAGCGTTTATTTAATATGAAAATGGTAGAAGGTGGGTCAATTGTTGATCATTTAAATGAGTTTAATACGGTAACTAGTCAATTAACTTCTGTAAAAGTAAACTTTGATGAAGAAGTTATGGCTCTTTTGATTCTATTTTCTTTGCCTAAAAGGTGGAATAGCTTGGTAATGGCTGTTAGAAATTCTGTTTCTAGTTCAAATTCATTGAAATTTGATGATGTTGGTGTTATTTTGAGCAAACAAATTCAAAGGAAAAACTTAGGTGGAACATCCACATTAGGCGGTGTTTTGAATGTAGAAAGCAGGGGTAGAACAAAGGACAGAGGAAACAATTATGGAAATCGTGGGAAGTCACGAGGAAAATCAAAGGAGAGAAGGTCCCAATCTAGAGACAATAGGAAATATATATGGAACAACCAAAAGGATTTGAGGTCAAAGGTAAGGAGAAATTAGTGTGCAGATTGAAAAAAAGTTTATATAACTTGAAGCAAGCACCTCAACAATGGTACTTGAAATTGATAGTTTTATGGCTGAGCAAGGCTACAACAAGTGTAATTCTTACCATTGTGTTTATTTTAAGTGGTTGGATAATGACAACTATATTATTTTATATTTATATGTTGATGACATGCTTGTAGTGGGGTCTAACATGGATGACATAAGTGAGCTAAAACAACAGTTAGCAAAATCTTTTGCTATGAAGGATTTGGGGGTAGCAAAACAAATCCTTGGTATGAAAATTTGTAGAGATAGGAAAAACAAAAAAATATTTTTATTTCAGGCTAATTATGTTGAAAAGGTGTTGCAGAGATTTCATATGGAGAATGCAAAAGCTGTCAACACACGTTTTTTCAGTCATGTCAAATTGAGTAAAGATATGTATCCAAAAAAAAAAGAGGAGGAAGAAAAAATGTCCAAAGTACCATATGCTTCAGTTGTAGGCAGTTTAATGTACACCATGTTATGTACGAGATTGGCTATTACACATGTCGTAGGAGTTAGCAGTTATTTGAGTCATTCCGGAGTTGAGTATCAGAATGCAGTAAAATAGATTCTCAGGTACTTGAGAAGTACATCCAATAAATATTTATGTTTTAGGGGCTCTAATATTGATTTAAAAGGCTATGTTGACTTAGATTTAGTAGGGGATATAGATACCAGATGGAGTACCACAAGTTATGTATTTATAGTTGGTGGGAGAACAGTGAGTTGGATTTCTCAATTGTGAAAGGTGGTTGTTTTATCCACTACAGAGATATAATATGTTGCTGCAATAGAGAAAAATGGAGATGATATGAATGCAAATTTTTATGGAAGAGTTGGGAAAACAACAGGCTGAAAATTACTTATTTATAGACAGACAAAGTGCTATACATCTTGCAAAGAATTCTGCCTTGCATTCTAAAACAAAACACATACAATTGAGATATCATTTCATTTGGTTAGTGTTGGAGGATGGACAAGTCAAGCTAGACAAGATACTTATAGATGTCAATCAAATGGATATGCTTATGGAGGCAGTGACAAGGGAGAAGCTGAGCTCCTCTTCAGCTTCGGTTGGCCTTCAAGGTTGAATTCAGGTATAACAGAGCAGTAGGGTCCAAGGTACTTATTTCTAGTGGAAGCTGTAAGTGCAGTTGTGTCCATGATTAGTCTTCAAATGAGAGATTGTGTTGGTGTGAAGCCTAATCAATCTCCAAGTGGGAGATTGTTGGTATGTGGTGATTGATTATGCTATATTATACACCACAATGCAAATTTTTTTTTCCTACTTTTTTGTGTCATCACTGAAAAAAGAAAAAATAACAAAAAAAGAAAAAAAATTGACTTTGTAGAACCCTAATATGGAAGCTTTTAAGCTTGTTAAAAGGGGTTCGGATGGGGGTTACAATATGATGAAAAAATACAATTATTTGCAAGATTGTAATAGGTTTCTGCACTGGATAATAAAATTATTGGATGGTTGCGGTTTGGTGGATGTAGCCTAGATTAGGTGAACCATGTTAAATTATCTATGTTATAATTTCTTCTATGTGTGTTTTAGTTTCTCTGTTTATTAATTAAATCTGCATTTAATTGTTAGATATCTACTTTCTAACCCTAACAAGTGGTATTAGAGGGGTTGTGTTTTGATTATCGTCTGTAGGAAGGTCTCATGGTTGAGTGAGAGTAATGGCATAAGGGGGTAAGAAGTTTGAGAAGTTTAATGAGTAGAACTATTAGTTATGGAAGATGTAGGTGGAGGACTACCTCTATCAGAAGGATTTATGGCAGCCATTGGAAAGGAAAACCAAGAAACACTCAACAATGTCTGATGAGGACTGAGATATTTTGGACGGAAAGACTTTTGGCAGTATTCGTTTATGCCTGGCATAATCGGTGGTATTCAATATTACAACAAAGACAACTCAAGAGTTGATGGAAACCATGGCGAAGTTATATGAAAAACCTTCTGCTTCGAATAAGATATTTCCTATAAAGCGTTTATTTAATATGAAAATGGTAAAAGGTGGGTCAGTTGTTGATCATTTAAATGAGTTTAATACGGTCACCAGTTAATTAAATTCTGTAAAAGTAAACTTTGATGAAGAAGTTAGGGCTCTTTTAATTCTATGTTTTTTGCTTGAAAGTTGAAATAGCTTGGTAATGGCTGTTAGCAATTCTGTTTTTGGTTTGAATACATTAAAATTTGATAATGTTGGTGTTATTTTGAGTGAAAAAATTTATAAGAAAAATTCAGGTGGAACATCCACATCAGACAATGTTTTGAATGTAGAAAGTAGGGGTAGAACAAAGGAGAGAGGAAAAAAATGTGGAAATCATGGGAAGTCATGAGGAAAATCAAAGGACAAAAGGTCCCAATCTAGAAACAAGAAGAAATATACATAAAACAATCACAAGGATTTGAAGTCAAAGGTAAGGAGAAACTAATGTGTAGATTGAAGAAAAATTTATATGGATTAAAGCAAACACATTGAAAATGGTACTTGAAATTTGATAGTTTTATGGATGAGCAAGGCTACAACATGTGTAATTCTGACCATTGTGTTTATTTTAAGAAGTTGAATAATGACAATTACATTATTTTATGTTTATATGTTGATGACATGCTTGTAATAGGGCCTAACATGGATTACATAAGTGAGCTAAAACAACAGTTAGAAAAATATTTTGCTATGAAGGATTTGGGGGCTGCAAAACAAATCCTTGGTATGAAAATTTGTAGAGATAGGAAAAATAGAAAATTGTTTTTATTTCAGACTAATTATGTTGAAAAGGCGTTGTAGAGATTTTATATAGAGAATGTAAAAGTTTTTAGCACACCTTTGCCTAGTCATGTCAAATTGACTAAGGATATATGTTCAAAGACACAAGAGGAGGAAAAAAAAAGTGCAAAGTACCATATGCTTCAATTGTAGGCAGTTTAATGTACGTCATGGTATGCACGAGACCAGATATTGCATATGTCATAAGAGTTGTTAGCAGGTATTTGAGTCATCCCAGAGTTGAGCATTAGAATGTGGTAAAATGGATTCTCAGGTACTTGAAAGGTACATCCAATAAATTTTTATGTTTTGGGGGCTCTAATACTGATTTAAAAGACTATGTTGACTCATATTTGGTAGGGGATATAGATACCAGGAAGAGTACCATAGGTTATGTATTTATAGTTGGTGGGACAATAATGAGTTGGATTTCTTGATTGCAAAAAGTGGTTGCTTTATACACCACAGAGGTAGAGTATGTTGTTGCAACAAAGGTGACAAAGGAGATGATATGGCTGCAATTTTTCATGGAAGATTTGGGAAAATAATAGGCTGTAAATTACTTGTTTACAGATAGCTAGAGTGCTATATATCTTACAAAGAATTCTGCCTTGCATTCTCAAACAAAACACATATAGTTGAGATATCATTTCATTCGGTCAGTGTTGGAGAATGGACATGTCAAGCTAGACAAGATACACATAAATGCCAATCCAACATATATGTTTACAAAGGCAGTGACAAGGGAGAAGCTGAGCTCCTTTTTAGCTTCAATTGGCCTTCAAGGTTGAATTTAGGTATAACAGAGTAGCAGGGTCTAAGGTACTTATTTCAAGTGGAAGCTATAAGTGAAGTAGTGTCGTCAAGGATCAGCCTCCAAGTGGGAGATTGTGTTGGTGTGGAGCCTAATCAGTCTCCAAGTGGGAGATTGTTGGTATGTGATTGATCATGCTATACTATATACCACGACACAAAATTTTTTTCTCCTACTTTTTTGCGTCATTACTGAAAAAGGAAAAATCAACAAAAAAAGATAAAAAATTTGACTTTGTAGAACCCTAATCTAGAAGCTTCTAAACTTGTTAGAAGGGGTTCAGATGGGGCTTACAATATGATTGAAAAAATGTGATTATTCGTAAGATTGTAATAGGTTTTTGCATTGGACAATAAAATCATTGGATGATTGCAGTTTTGTGGATGTCGCTCGGATTGAGTGAACCACGTTAAATTCTCAGTGTTATAATTTCTTCTATCTATGTTTTAGTTTCCCTTTTTATTAATTAAATATGCATTTAATTGTTAGATATATGCCTTCTAACCCTAACAAGTGGTATCAGCGAGGGTTGTGTTTCAATTAGCGTCATTAGGAAGGTCTCATGGTTTAGTGGGAGTCTCACAGTTGAGTGGGAGTAATGGCAGACAGGGGTAAGAAGGTTTAGAAGTTTATTGGGAAGAATAATCTTTCATGGGGTAAAATCAAGAAGTTGGGTACACGAAGAGAAGTTTCGGCAAAAAAAAAAAATCACAGAAAACACGTACGCGTTATTAAAAAACACGTATGTGTTTAAGATCGGGTACCTGATCCTAAAAAATGCGTATGCACTATCAAACGTGTACGCGTTATAACACATATGCGTTATATAATGCATACACATTTTATAATACATAAAAATTAATTATTTTGAACTCAAAATGCGTACGCATTTTAAAACGCGTACGCATTTCTAAAAAGTATTTATTTTTTTAAATAATCAAGAAAGTAAGGAACGCATATGCGTTTTGTAAAAACGTGTATGCATTTTTTAAATTCAAAATTTCCAACCCACATGCTGCCTCGGATTTAGGCTCGGAAAAGGCTTGGCAATCCGAGTTGTAGCCTTTGACCTGCAACTAAAAAACTAAGGCAGATTGAAGAAGAGTGTCCAACTTTGACAACATAGATGATAGACTTTTTTTCTGAATGAGTCTATAAAATTAAAACCCATTAGAGAACATAATGTCTAATTTCTAAATATATAATTTTTGTTAAAATTAGATTACGTTTGCTATTTTTTAATTAATTTCTAAGCAAACTAGTCCTTAAACTTGAAATATCAAGTTTTTTTGGTTTTTTAATAACTTTTTATTGGTTGATTTTTTTGTAAAAAAAATTATATGGGACCAAACTTCAGACAATTCTCTACACAATGAAAAAAAAAGTCAAAAAATGTTTTGTTTAGGTCCAATTATGTTGTTCGTACACGTTGATTTGAAAAAATCAATTAAGGCCAATACAAATTTAATAAAAAAAAAATATTAAACCAAAAATTACAAAAAAAAATCCAGACCAAACTTCATGTTGTTATCTCTCTTTTCCTAAAAGGAATTAGCAAAATAATTTTATTTGGGTCAAAAAGTGTTGTCCGTACACCTGCTTGGTATGGTAAAAAAATAGGGACTTTTAAAAAGTGGTTTTTATAGATCCTTACCAAATGTAATTTCTATAAACTGGGTATTTTAATAATTTACATATTTGGAAACAAGATTCAAAATGATAAATTTCATATTATTGAATTTTTTTAAGATTCATTGTGGAAGTGCCTCAATTTTTCAGTCCAAGTGTGACAAATTTTGAAAAACAGCAAAAACATTCCCACTTTTTGAGCTTTTTGTGTACCCAACTTCTTGCATCAGCCCCATGGAAGATGTAGATCGAGGAATACCTCTATCAGAAAGATTTATGGCGACCGTTGGAAGGGAAAACTAAGAAACCCTTAGCAATGTCTGATGAGGACTGAGATATTTTGGATATAAAAGCTCTTGAAAATATTCGTTTATGCCTAGCACAATCGATGGCGTTCAATATTACAATAACAAAGACAACTCAAGAGTTGATGGAAACCTTGGCAAAGTTATATGAAATGACTTCCACTTCAAATAAGGTATTTCTTATGAAGAATTTATTTAATACGAAAATGGTAGAAGGTGGGTTAGTTGTTGATCATTTAAATGAGTTTAATACGGTCACCAGTCACTTAACTTCTGTAAAAGTAAACTTTGATGAAGAAGTGAGGGCTCTTTTGATTCTATGTTCTTTGCTTGAAAGCTGGAATAACTTGGTAATGGATGTTAGCAATTTTGTTTCTGGTTCAAATACATTGAAATTTGATTATGTTGGTGTTATTTTGAGCGAGGAAATTCAAAGGAAAAACTTAGGTGGATCATCCACATCAAATAGTGTTTTGAATGTAGAAAATAGGGGTAGAAGAAATGAGAGGAAACAATTATGGAAATTGTGGGAAGTCATGAGGGAAATCAAAGGACAAAAGGTTTCAATCTAGAGACAAGAGGAAATATATATGGAATAGCCACAAGGATTTGAGGTTAAAGATTAGGAGAAACTAGTGTGCAGATTGAATAAAAGTTTATATGGCTTGAAGCAAACACCTCAACAATGGTTCTTGAAAGTTGATAGTTTTATGGCTGAGTAAGACACATGTGTAATTCTGACCATTGTGTTTATTTTAAGAGGTTGAATAATTATAACTACATTGTATTATGTTTATATGTTGATGACATGTTTGTAGCGGGGTCTAACATGGATCACATAAGTGAGCTGACACAAGAGTTAACAAAATATTTTTCTATGAAGGATTTGGGGTTAGCAAAACAAATCCTTGGTATAAAAATTTGTAGAGATAGGAAAAACAAAAAATTGTTTTTATCTCAAACTGATTATGTTGAAAAGGTGTTGCGAAGATTTCATATGGAAAATGTAAAAGCTGTCAGCACACCTTTGCCTAGTCATGTCAAATTGACTAAGGATGTGTCCAAAGACACAAAAAGAGAATTTTTTTTTTCTAAAGCACCATATGTTTCAATTGTAGGCAGTTTAATGTACACCATGTTATGCATGAGACCGGATATTGCACATGCCATAGAAGTTGTTAGTAGGTATTTGAGTCATCCCAGAGTAGAGCATTGAAATATAGTAAAATGGATTCTCAAGTATTTGAGAGGTACATCTAATAAATGTTTATGTTTTGGAGGCTCTAATACTGATTTAGAAGGCTATTTTGACTCAAATTTGGCAGGGGATATAGATACCAAGCAGAGTACCACAAGTAATGTATTTATAGTTGGTGGGACAACAGTGAGTGGTTTTCTTGATTGCAAAAGGTGGTTGCTTTATCCACCACAAAGACAGAGTATGTTGCTACAACAAAGGTGGAAAAAGAGATGATATGGCTGCAACTTTTCATGGAAGAGTTGGAAAAATAATAGGCTGAAAATTACTTATTTACATATAGCCAAAGTGCTATACATCTTACAAAGAATTTTGCCTTGCATTCTAAAACAAAACACATATAATTGAGATATCATTTCATTTGCTCAGTGTTGGAGGATGGACAAGTCAAGCTGGACAAGATACATAAAGATGCCAATCCAATGGATATGTTTACGAAGGTGGTGACAAGGGAGAAGTCGAGCTCCTCTTTAGCTTCGGTTGGCCTTCAAGGTTGAATTTAGGTCTAACAGAGCAATAGGGTCCAATGTACTTATTTCCAATGGGAGCTGTAAGTGTAGTAGTGTCGTCCAAGATTAGTCTCCAAGTGGGAGATTGTGTTGGTGTAGAGCCTGATTAGTCTCCAATTGGGAGATTGTTGTTATGTGGCAACTGATCATGCTATACTGTACACTAGGATGCAAAATTTTTTTCTCCTACTTTTTTTGCGTCATCACCGAAAAAGAAAAAATCAACATTTTTTTGACTTTGTAGAACCCTAATTTAGAAGCTTCTAAGCTTGTTAAAAGGGGTTCGGATGGGGGTTACATTATGATGAAAAAAACACGGTTATTTGCAAGATTGTGATAGGTTTTTATACCGAATAATAAAATTATTAGATGGCTGCCAGGTTTGGTGGATGTAGCCCGGATTGGGTGAACCACATTAAATTTTTTGATTTATAATTTCTTCTATGTGTGTTTTAGATTATCTGTTTATTAATTAAATCTACATTTAATTGTTAGATATTTGCCTCCTAATCCTAACAAGTGGTATTAGAGCGGGTTGTGTTTTGATTATCGTATGTAGAAAGGTCTCACAGTTGAGTGGGAGTAATGGCAGATGCAGGTAAGAAGGTTGAAACGTTTAATGGGTAGGACTATTAGTTATGGAAGATGTAGATGAAGGACTACCTCTATCAGAAGGATTTATGGCTGCCATTGGAAGGGAAAACCAAGAAACCATCAACAATGTCTAATGAGGACTGAGATATTTTGGACAGAAAGGGTCTTAGCAGTTTTAGTTTATGCCTGACACAATTAGTGGTGTTCAATATTACAACAAATACAGCTCAAGAGTTGATAGAAGCCTTGGCGAAGTTATATGAAAATTATTTTGCTTCGAATAAGGTATTTCTTATGAAGTGTTTATTTAATGTGAAAATGGTAGAAGGTGGGTTAGTTGCTGATCATTTAAATGAATTTAATATGGTTACCAGTCAATTAACTTCTATAAAAGTAAACTTTGATGAAGAAGTTAGGGCTATTTTGATTCTAAGTTCTTTGCCTGAAAAATGGAATAGCTTGGTAATGACTGTTAACAATTCTATTTCTAGTTCGAATATATTGAAATTTGATGATGTAGTTAGTATTATTTTGAGTGAGGAAATTCATAGGAAAAATTCAGGTGGAACATCCACATCAAACAATGTTTTGAATGTAGAAAGAAAGGGCATAACAAAGGAGAGAAGAAACAATTATGGAAATCATGGGAAGTCACAAGGAAAATCAAAGTATAGAAGGTCACAATCTAAAGACAAGAGGGATTGTTGGTATTGTAGTAAGCCGGGTCATTTAAAGAAAGATTACTAGTATCAGAAAAATATAAAAAAAGAAAAAGAGGGAAGTAAAGAGGGAAATTTGGTAAGTAATAAAAATGATGAGGATGCTTTGATTCTTTCCCTTGATAATGCTGATGATTCTTGGGTGTTAGATTCAAAGGCTTCATTTCATGCTATCCCCCATAGAAGTTATTTTCTTGATTATGTTCAAAAGGATTTTGGGCTAGTTTATTTAGAAGATAACGAACCCTATTAGAGTGTTGGAAAGGGAAAAATTAAGATTAAGTTGCAGAATGAGAATCATTGGCTACGACATGAGGTAAGACAAGTTCCAAAGTTAAACAAAAATTTAAGTTCAGTAGGGCAACTAGATGATAAAGGTTGTGTTGTTACATTTAGTGATAAAAATTGGAAGGTCACAAAGGGTGCCTTAGTGGTAGCAAAAGGTGTGAAAGTAGGCACCTTATATTTTTGTACAGGTTATACTATTCCTTCTACTTTAATTGTTATAGAAAATGGTCAATGTTTAGGAACAATTGCTGTAGTTCAACAGGTAGAAGATCATACAGTTGCTGTTGACTCTGAATCAGCACTGTGGCATAATAGACTTGGGCATATGAGTGCAAAAAGTATGAAAATACTTCATTCAAAGAATGTTTTTTCAGGTCTAAAATGTGTTAATATGGATTTTTATGAAAGTTGTCTGTATGGAAAATAAAAAAGAGTAAGTTTTCTCAAGGGTGGGAAGTAAAAGAAAGATGAAAAAATGGAGCTTGTGCATATAGATGTATGGGGACTAGCTCAGGTATCTTTTCTCGATGACTCTCAGTATTATGTTACATTCATTGATGATGCAACTAGGAACGTATGGACTTATTTCCTTATGTATAAATTTGATGTATTTGAAACTTTTAAAAAATAGAGAAGCTTGGTTAAGAATGAGACGGGTAAAAATCTAAAATTTCTCAGATTTGGTAATGTTGGTGAGTGTTGCAGCAGAGAGTTTGAATATTATTGTTTCTCTAATGATATTCGTAGGTAAAAAATGGTTCCAAGGACTCCACAAAAAAATAGAGTGGCTGAGCGCATGAATAGAACAATAATGGAGCGTGCACGGACTATGAGATTGCATGTTGGGCTGCCATTAAAAATGTGGATAAAGACTACAAACACTGCTATTTTTTTAATTAATAGAGGTCCTTCTAATCCTTTGGGTTGTGGTATTCCAGAAGAAGCATGGAAATGTAAGAAGGTGAGTTATTCTTTTCTCAAAACCTTCGGTTGTGAAGCATTTGCATATGTAGATTATGAAAATAGAACCAAGTTTGATGTAAAATCAAAGAAATGTGTATTTGTTGGATATGGCATTGATGAATTTGGTGATAGGATTTGAGATTTTGAAAAAAAAATTGTGAGAAGCAAGAATTTCATATTCAATGAGAAAGTGTTGTACGAAGATCAGTTGCTGCAACATGAGAAAAAAGAAAATGATTATTTAGTGTTGGATGATACTCCAAACAATGATGTTTCAGTGGTTCCTCATGCTCCGCAACAACAACAACAAATACCACGAATTCCAGTGAATGTTAGATGATCTTTAATGATAAATAGACCCCCATAAATATTCTCTCCCTCTTTGTATACTATTTTGTTAATTGATGTTGGTGAATCGAAATATTATGATGAAGCTATGCACATGGATACTAAGGTTTAGTGGGAGCATGGAATGGAAGAAGAAATTGAATCCTTGCTAAAAAAATTAGACTTGGGAATTATGCAAGTTGCTTGTAGGTAAAAAAGATTTACCAAACAAATGGGTTTATAGGTTGAAAGAGGAGGATGAAGGTAACAAGAGATTTAAAGCCAGATTAGTTGTAAAGGGATTTGCATAGAAAAAGGGTATTGATTTTGATGAAATTTTTTCTCTAGTTGTTAAAATGACTTCTATTCATACTATTTTAAGTATTGTGGCTGTTAAAGATTTGTATTTAGAATAGATTAATGTTAAAACAACATTTCTTCATGGTGATTTGAAAGAGGAAATATATATGTAACAACCACAAGGATTTGAGGTCAAAGGTAAGGAGAAACTAGTGTGCAGATTGAAAAAAAATTTATATGGCTTGAAGCAAGAACTTCGATAATGGTACTTAAAATTTGATAGTTTTATGGTTAAGCAAAGCTACAAAAAGTGCAATTCTGACCATTATTTTTATTTTAAGAGGTTAGATAATGACAACTACATTATTTTATGTTTATATGTTGATGACATGCTTGTAGCGGGGTATAACATGGATGACATAAGTGAGCTAAAACAATAGTTAGCAAAATATTTTTCTATGAAGGATTTGAAGGCAACAAAATAAATCCTTGGTATGAAAATTTGTAGAGATAGGAAAAACAAAAAAATGTTTTTATCTCAGGGTAATTATGTTGAAAAGGTGTTGGAGAGATTTCATATAGAGAATGCAAAAGCTGTCAGCACACCTTTGCCTAGTCATGTCAAATTGACTAAGGACATGTGTCCAAAGACACAAAAGGAGGAAGAAAAAATGTTTAAAGTACCATATGCTTCAACTGTAGGCAGTTTAATGTATGCCATGGTATGCACGAGACCGGATATTGCACATGCCGTAGGAGTTGTTAGCAAGTATTTGAGTCATCCTAGAGTTGAGCATTGAAATATAGTAAAATGGATTCTTAAGTACTTGAGAGGTACATCCAATAAATGTTTGTGTTTTGGGGGCTCTAATACTAATTTAAAAGGCTATGTTGACTTAGATTTTGTAGGGGATATAGATACCAGGCGAAGTACCACAAGTTATGTATTTATAGTTGGTGGGAAAGTAGTGAGTTGGATTTCTTGATTGCAAAAGGTGGTTGTTTTATCTACCACAGAGGCAGAGTATATTCCTGCAACAAAGGTGGCAAAGGAGATGATCTGGCTACAACCCTTTATGAAAAATTTGGGCAAAAATAGGTTAAAAATTACTTGTTTATAGAAAGCTAGGGTGTTATACATCTTGCAAAGAATTCTGCCTTATATTCTAAAATAAAACACATACAATTGAGATATCATTTCATTTGGTTCGTGTTGGAGGATGGACAGGTCAAGCTGGACAAGATACATATAGATGCCAATCCAATGAATATGTTTATGAAAGTGGTGATAGGGAGAAGCTGAGCTCCTCTTCAACTTTGGTTAGCCTTCAAGGTTGAATTCAGGTATAACAGAGTAGTAGGGTCCAAGGTACTTATTTCTAGTGGGAGCTGTAAGTGCAGTAGTGTCGTCTAGGATCAATCTCCAAGTGGGAGATTGTGTTGGTGTGGAGTCTGATTAGTCTCCAAGTCGGAGATCATTGGTATGTGGCGACTGATCATGCTATACTGTACACCATGACACAATATTTTTCTCCTATTTTTTTGCTTTGTCATCGAAAATGGAAAAATCAACAAAAAAGGAAAAAAATTGAATTTTTAGAACCCTAATTTGGAAGCTTCTAAGTTTGTTAAAAGGTGTTCGGATGGGGGTTACAGTATGATAAAAAAATGCGATTATTCACAAGATTGTAATAGGTTTTTGCATTAGATAATAAAATTATTGGATGACTACAGTTTGGTGGATGTAGCTCGGATTGGGTGAACCACGTTAAATTCTCTAGGTATGTGCAAGATCATCATGGAAAAAATAGGCTCTTAAGTAACAAAAAATTTAGAAAAATCAGAGCTAGGCAATTTAATGTAAAAATTTGAATAAGTTATCTATATTATTTCAAAAATATGTAAGAATAGAATCTGTAGCAAATTAAATATAGTTTCTAAACTACTAGGTTTGTTTAAAAAAACAAAAAATCTATTTGGTGAAAATTTTAAATTTCAATGTAGTGGTACTTAAATTTTAGGGAAAAAATAAGAAGTAGGCATCTATCTGAGCACCCTAACTACAATAAAATGACAATATTTTTTTATAAGATTTTAGATATAAGTAGATGACTCATGCCCCGATGTGATGCATATTTTTTAATAATTTTTTCCAAGTAAATAATTAATTATGAATTTTTATTACAAATTTTAAAAAATATAAAAATTCATATGTCGACATCTTAACTTGGTCAAAAATTTATGAAATTCATTTTTTTAATCCTATAGTATGCAAAGTATAGAATGTGACATATTTTAGATTCAAAATGTGACACCGCGTTGAAAAGCTATAGATGTTTTCAATCAACCTATCAATCGACTTTAGTCGTAATTTGAAAAGAAAATGAATAATAATAACTTATTAAATTCAAAGTAAAACATAATTTACATTGGTGGAAAGATGAGAATATCCTTTAAAATTCTTTTTTGTTTCATTAATTTTGGGTCAAAAAATAGTTATCAACCACATACCCATCATATTGCCACTTTTTGACCCATCATGATCCTGCACATACCACTCTGTATTATAATTTCTTCTATGTGTGTTTTAGTTTATCTGTTTATTTATTAAATCTGCATTTAATTGTTAGATATCTACCTTCTAACCCAAACACCACCAAGGGTGGTTTTCACCATAGATGATTTATTTCTCTTTACTATTGATTTTTTTTTTTTTGATATTTGTCAAATTTTCTATATATATTTTTGGATTTTTTGCTTTTTTTGGTATTTTCTAGGTGGGGTAACTCAACTGACTTAGGTATAAAACCACTTTAGGTGCACAATATTGATGGGTTCTTCCAAGGGTTCCCCCTTGGGTGTGGCAAGCCTATATGCTCTATAACCGTATTTGGCCATGATGACATAGGGACCCAACCAATTACCTTCAAAATTTCCTTTCTTTTCTCTATTTTGTTGGGTATGCTGATTTTCTTTGAGTACAAGATCACTAATCTTGAATTGACGGGGTCAGACCTTCTTATTATAGCTTCTTTTAAGCCAATGATGGTAGGCCTACAAGTAATTATAAGCACTAAAACACTTCTTGTCAAGAAGCTCTAATTGACTTAGACATGCAACTTGATACTCATCATTAACTAGGTTCTTCAAAGAGATACAAAGTGAGGGGAGTTCAACTTCAATTAGAAAGATTGCATCAAAACCATATACAAGTGAGTATGGTGTAACGCCAATGGGGGTATGAATGGATTTGTGGTAGGACCAAAAGGTGGGATTGAGGTGAAGATGCCAATCTCGACTAGTATTGTTGACATATTTCTTTAGGATTTTGATTAATGTTTTGTTGGTTGCTTCAGCTTGGCATTACCTTGAGGGTAATAGAGTGTGGACCATCGATGTTAGATGTGAAACCTCTCACATAGTTGGCTTACATGTTGGTTTTTGAAAGGTTTACCATTGTCAGTGATGATGGTGGAGGGGATAGCATATTTGCAAAGAATATGGTAAAGGATGAACTTGGATATCTGGGTTCTGGTAATGAGGGAGAGTGGAATTTCTTTTACCCATTTAGTGGAATATTTCATAGCAGTGATGATGAAGGTATGGCCATTAGAGGATGGAGGGTACATCTTTTTGATTAAGTCTAAACCCCATTGCATGAAAGGCCATGGTGCTATGATTGGTTGCAAGTCCTATGCAGGAGAATGAATTAGATCTGCATGTTGTTGACATGGTACACACTTCTTGAAAAATTCACATGAATCATGTTCTATAGTCAGCCAATAATACCCAGTTTGAAGAAGCTTCTTTGCTAAGGCCATTCCATTAGTGTTTTCCCCACAAACACCACTATGTACTTCATGTAACACTACTTTGTATTTTGAACCATTCAAACATCGAATAAGAGATCCATCATACCCTCTACGATAAAGAGTGTCTCCTAGGATGGTGTAATGGGATGCATGGTGGATGAAGGATTTACATTGGTTATGGTTGAGATCAGGTGGTACCATGGGGATTGGGGAGCTACGATTTCACACACCATTTTAGTATCTAGAATGTTGTATGTGGGGATCAATAATTGCTCGACCAAAAATTCACAATCTATATGATCTTGAGGCACATCTATAAGAGAGCCTATGGTAGCCATAACATCAACAACCTTATTTTGTAATCTGGGAACCTATTCATACTGAATGTGATTGAAATATTTCTTGAAGTCATCCACCATGCGTTTATACAAAAGAAGCTTATCATCCTTTGTTTGGAACTCATCATTGACCTATTTGATTATAAGCTATGAGTCCCCATAAACATGGGGATGAGTGATGTTCCATTGGATTACAATTTAGAGACTAGTGATTTAAATATTCATATTCAATAATATTATTTGTACATGGGAAAGACAACCTAAATGACTTAGGGATATAGTCACCTTGAGGAGTGACAAAGAGGATACCAACACTAGATCAATTCAGTGTGTAAGACCCATCAAAATAAAGTGTCGATATGTCTTCTTCTAAAACAATAAACACTGATTCATCTGGAAATTCAGCCACTAAAGGATATGCATCTACTAAAGGGGCATCAACCAACTGATCAACAATAACTTACCTTTTGATTACTTTATAGTCTACGTACACAATATCAAACTCACTTAGTATCATAACCCACTTATCCATGCGACCAATCAATGATGCTTTGGATAAAAGATACTTAAGTGGATCAACCTTGGAGATCAACTTGATTAAGTGACTAAGCATGTAGTGGCGAAGCTTTTGAGAGCTAATGAAAATAATTGTAAGCAAAGTCAAGGTGTGGAAACAACTCTTCTACTGCCAAAACCTCAGAGAAGAACGTAGATATACTTTAATTTTTAACAATTATAATTCAATTAAGATGCACTTGAAATAGATAACAAAAACATAGTATTGACAATCACACAAGAACACCAGATATACGTGGGAAAACCCTTACAGGAAAAAAACCCACCACACCAAGAGAAATCACTTTGTATTACAGTAATGGAGATTGCATACAAATGATAGACTTATCTTTCTGGTGTCTGTTTACAACAAAATTCACCATAAACAATCTAGTACAGGAACCTTCACGTTATAGTCATTACATAATAGAATTCATTCATTGACTATAGCCCCTCACAACAATTTGTCAAACCAACCAATCACAATCTGCAATCACAGAGTATATCACTGTAGTTCCATGTCCGTCAAGCTCCCTCATAGAACTGTCACAATGAACAAACTTCCAACTGTTCAGATTCAACTTCTCCTATTGGTCCATGAGACTCCACATAGGACAGTCAAAATGGTCAGAAGAAACCACACTGTGTTGGCATCTCGGTGAGACACTAATAGTGTCTTGCCGATGCCACATAACCTTCATATCGATATTGACAAGAGATATTCTTATCACCAAGATATTCCAATGAGCTTCATAAGTTACACCGAGCCACCAAAGAGTCGGTGAGACCTATCTCTTTCACTAGGAGATCATAGCGAGGTCCAAAAGTCTTATAGATATAAAATTACCATTCGGAAAGAGTATCGCTTTCGTCAGGACCTCACGCCAAGTCACCAAAAGTCATACTGAAGTCATTTGTCATACTGAGCTCCAAAGGATAGTCAGCAAGACATATCGATATCAGAAAAGGTCTCATCAAGAAACATTAAGATACACCGAAAGCATACAACTATCAGCAAGACTAATCACCTTCGCTAAGACGTTACGCCGAATACAGACAAGTCATACTGAGCTCCAATCACTAGTCGACAAGACTTAACACCTTCGCTGAGAGGTTTTTCCGAGATCCTTTGTGTTACATTGAACACCGAACGGTTGGAAAGAATTAACACTCTCACCAAGACCTTTCCCTGATCGCTTTGAGTTACTTTGATGAACGTTTGGATGTGTCCCTGTCGATGTGACCTTCACTGTTCGCTAAGACCTCACACCGGGATCTTTATGTTATAGCGAAGACATCATATGTATTCCTGTTGGTGAGAAATTTTCACTTCGCTGAGACATCATAATGAAACAAACATGTTACTCCGATGAACCCAAGTGTTACACTATTAGTGAGACATTGGCTATTTGCTGAGACTTCTTACCGAACCGACATAGGTTATCCCAAAGCCCATGGTCATCATGAGTCTCCCTAATTTACAATTGAATGGCTTGTCGGCCAAAGAACTCCATGTGATAAGATGTCATAGCGAATACACTATGTCACAACAAAGGCTCCAAAGAATAAGCGTTCGGAAAGACTTCTGCAAGGTCACATCGACCTGTTGAAAATAGAATGTATCAAAGCTGCTAGTCGACCAAACATGATAGATGTCATACCGACTTTGCTCTAGTAGAGGTTACAGCCTGTGATGATTGAGGCACATCTTTCCAAAAATCTTCCACTTGATGAAGATCACACAGGAACCTCCAGATCACAATTAAAACTTACTAAAAATCATGGGCACTAAGGCCCATTGAACTGGCACACCACCTGAACTTGTCTATGCTCACTGGCTTCGTCAATGCATTTGCAACATTCTCTAGAGTATCCACCTTTTCCAAATTGGCCTTTCCATCCTCAACCATATCTCATACAAAGTGATACTGCACATCAATATGTTTTGTCCTAGCATGGAAAGTAGGGTTCTTTGCTAAAAAAATTGCACTCTGACTATCACAGAAAATAGTTATCTCCCCTGCATCAAAACCAATGTTAGAACACAAACATTTCAACCATACTGCTTCTTTACAAGCATGAGTAGCTACCATGTATTCAGCCTCTGTAGTGGACAAAGTGACTATAGCCTGCCGCTTGCTCATCCAGCTCACTGCACCACCATTCATCATGAATATGTATCCATTGGTGGATCTCCTGCTGTCAATGTCCCTTGCCCAATCAAAATCCACATAGCCATGAATACTAAGAGTCCTTTGTGATTCAACCAAGTTTCCATGATAACACAAAGCAAAATTTGAAGTGCCCTTCAAATATTTGAAAACTCTCTTTACAACATCCCAATGTGTTCTTCCAGGATTAGCCATAAACTGACTAAGAACTCCCACTGTTTGGGCAATGTATGGCCTTGTACAAACCATTGCATACATAAAACTACCAACTGCACTAGCATAAGGTACACTGGTCATGTCCTCCATCTCAGTAGAAGATTTTGGACAATCCTTAATAGATAGCTTTGTTTCCTACAAGACTGGAACAACTAGCTGTTTGCAGTCATTCATACAAAATCTCTCAAGAATAGTCCTGATATACTTACTCTAACTGAGCCAAAGTTTTTTATTCATCATATCCCTGGTTATCTCCATCCCCAGAATATACCTTGCTGCACCAAGATCCTTCATTTCGAACTTAGCAGACAACTGAGACTTAAGATCAGAAATCATTAGCTTACTATTGCCTATGAACAACATATCATCAACATAGAGAGAAATAACAAGAACTCGATCACTTTCAGTTTTATAATATACACAGTGATCAGATTTTGATCTCACAAATCCCAAAGACAATACAAAGTATCAAATTTTTGGTACTACATTCTAGGTGACTGCTTTAACCCATACAAAGACTTCTTTAATTTGCATAGCAATTTTTCTTTACCTTTTTTGATGAAGTGCTCAGGCTGGGACATATATATTTCTTCTTCAAGATCACCATGAAGAAATGTTGTCTTCACATCCATCTATTCAACCTCTAAGTTGTATACTACTGCAAGTGACAAAATAAATCTGATAGATGTCGCTTTGCTACAAGAGAAAAAATCTCCCCATAATCAATTCCCTCCACCTGGGAATAGCCCTTTGCAACCAGTCTTGCCTTGTATTTTTCTACACTGCCATCTAGACCAATCTTCTTCTTAAATACCCATTTGTAGCCCACAGGTTTTCTATCTTCAGGCAAGGGCACCAAACTCCAAGTTTTATTCTTTTCTAAAGATGCCATCTCTTCTTCCATGGCTTCCAACCAAGAATCTGAATTAGGCATTTTAATTGCCTCCTTCACAGTCCTAGGCTCATCAGTGCTAGAAATCAAAGCATAGGCACAAGTAGAATCAATCAAAGAGAACCCATACCTATCTAGTTGTTTTCTTTCATGGGTTGACCTCCTCACTGGCTGAGGCTGAGGTTCTTCTTCTTCCGAACTTTCAAAATTGCTTGAGCTCTCCTCAATTTCAGGTACATTTTGAATTTTCAATTCCTCTTTCTTTGGAGTAGGAGGAATTACTGCTACATCCTTATTTTTTTTCTGACTTTGTCTCTGACTACAGATCCAAGGTGGAAGCTTTTAGCTCATGAAAGATTACGCTTCTGCTGTATACAACCTTCTCTGTAACAAGATTCCAAAGCTTGTATCCTTTAATGTTAGCACTATAGCCAATAAAAATACATTTGACAACCCTGTTCTCCAACTTAGATCTTTTCACATTTGGCACATATGCATATGCTTCACAGCCAAAGACTCTAATATGTCTAAGAGAGGGATTCTTACCAGACCACGCTTCCAAAGGTGTCTTCTCAACAAGAGCAGAGTTTGGAGACTGATTAATCAAGTAACATGTAGTAGCAGTAGCCTCAGCCCAAAACTTCTCCTCCAAACCAGCACTACTAAGCATACTTCGTGCTCTCTCCATCACCATCCTATTGAACCTTTCTGCAACTCCATTCTACTATGGAATATAAGGTGTAGTCTTGTGTCTTTTGATCCCATGGTCTTCACAGTATGTTTCAAATTCATCAGAACAAAATTCACCACCATTATCAGTCTTTAAGCATTTTATTTTTCTACTAGTCTAATTTTCTATAAGGTTCTTAAATTCCTTAAACCAACTGAACACTTCTGATTTACTTTTCAGAAACTATACAAATTCTCTTCTTGAATAATCATCAATAAACGACACATAGAATCTTGATTTAGACAAAGAAGGAACATTCACAGGACCAAACACATCCAAATGAATATAATCTAGCAAACCAGAAGATTTGTGAGGACCATCATAAAATGAAACACGGTGCTTCTTTCCATATATACAATGTTTATAGAAATCAAATTCAAGATTACAATCATCAACCCCCTCAACCAGGTTTTTGTTCTTCAAGGTTTTTAAACCTTTTTCTCCTATGTGGCCTAACCTATGATGCCAGAGCATAGTCTTCTCTGCTGGAAGTTTTAATTCCATAGAGTTTATACAATTAGGAACAATTTCCTTTTTACCTCCATGAATAACTTTTAGTGACTTTCCAGAAACACTATTACATTGAACAACATGTGCATCTAGCTTGTATAGGGTACCAATTCAAGCACCTCTGGCCAGCACCATTGAACCTCTAGTCATCTTGCAGCCATTTCCAGAGAACGTGACTTGCACTCCGATATCATTCAGCTTACTGAAAAAAAGTAGATTTTGAGCCAGACCTGGTATGTACATTACATCATTGATCCCCTTTACTTTTCCATCAGGGAATTGGATTCTGACTCTTCCACGACCAACGATTTCCAAAGTAGAATCACTTTCCAAGTACACCTTTCCACCATCGTATTCTTCGTACTCTGTGAACTAGTCTCTATGAGATGTCATGTGAAAAGATGCTCCCGAATCAATTAGCCAGACATCATCTAATGCCTATGTAGCCAAGGCAACAATGAAGGCATCTAAATCACCCTAAGAAGAATCATTATCAGAAGAGTGTTTCTTCTTCTTCTTTTTCTCCTCTTTGTAGTCCTTACGGACATGACCAGGTTGCCCATAGTTCCAACACTTCACCTTGGACTTCTTGCCAGAAGAATTTGATCTCCCCTCTGATTTTGATTTTGACTTCTTGTCCTTCTTGCCTTTCTCTTTTGACCTTCCTCTGATAGCAAGAGCTTCCTTCACCATCTCAAAAGATTTCCTCCTCATCTCTTCTGACAACAAAGATGCAACAACATCATCTAATTTGAACTTCGATGTTGTACTCGCAATAGCCATCACCAGATGATCCATTGAGTTTAGCAAAGAACACAACAAAAGCATACAACGATCCCCTTCTTCAATTTTTACACCAACATATGTCAATTGAGCAATCAACATGTTAAATGTATTCAAATGATCAGCTACAGACCCTCCTTCCTGCATTCTCAAATTATACAACTTCTTCCTCAGGAATAGTTTATTCACCAAGAATTTCCCCTGATAAATATATGCCAGTTTTATCCACAAAGAGGTTGTAGTCTTTTCTTCATGCACATTCAGAAGAACATAGTCTGCTAGATAGAGCCTTATTAGCCCTTTTTCCTTTCTATCTGTTAGGTCCCAATCCTCTTGCTTCATGGTCTAAGGTTTCATTCCAGACAATGCAAGCCACAGATCATGATCAACAAGAAGATCCTCCATCTTGAGTTTCCACAACTCAAAGTTACTGCCATTGAATTTCTCTATTTCCATCTTCCCGAATGTACTAGCCATCTCAAACTGTAGTCATAAACAACAAACTCTACAAGACTCCCACTGAACATAATTGACTCAAAAAAACCCAATGTACCCACAAGGATAACACAACTAGCCAGGCTCTGATACCACTTGTAAGGAAAGTCAAGGTGCAGAAACAACTCTCCTACCGCCAAAACCTCAAAGAAGAACATAGATATACTTTAATTTTTAACAATTACAATCTAATTAAGATGCACTTGAAACAGATAATAGAAATAGAGTATTGACAATCACACAAGAACACTAGATATATGTGGGAAAAACCTTACGGGAGAAAAACCCACCACACCAAGAGAAATCACTTTGTATTACAGTAATGGAGATTACATACAAATGATAGACTTATCTTTCTGGTGTCTATTTACAACAACATTCACCATGAACAATCTAGTACAGGAAACTTCACGTTACAGTCATTATAGAATAGAATTCATTCACTGACTATAGCCCCTCACAGCAATCTATCAAACCAACCAATCACCATCTGCAATCATAGAGTATATCCCTGTAGTTTCATGTCCATCAAGCTCCCTCATAGAACCATCACAACGAATAGACTTCCAACTGTTCAGATTCAACTTCTCCTATTGGTCCACGAGACTCCACATAGGACAGTCAAAATAATCAGAAGAAACCACACTATGTTGGCATCTCGGTGAGACACTAACAGTGACTCACCGATGCCACATAACCTTCATATTGATATTGGCAAAAGATATTCTTATCTCCAAGATATTCCAACAAGCTTCATATGTTACATTGAGCCACCAAAGTGTCGGCAAGACCTATCGCTTTTGCTAGGAGATCATAGCGAGGTCCAAAAGTCTTATAGATATAAAATTACCATTCGGCAAGAGTATCACTTTCATCAAGACCTCACGCCGAGTCACCAAAAGTCATACTGAAGTCATTTGTCATACCGAGCTCCAAAGGATAGTCAGCAAGACATACCGATATAGGCAAGAGGTCTCATCGAGCAACATTAAGATACACCAAAAGCATACAACTATCGACAAGACCAATCACCTTCGCTGAGATGTTATGCTGAATACAGACAAGTCATACCGAGCTCCAATCACTAGTCGACAAGACTTAACACCTTCGTCGAGAGGTTTCTCTAAGATCCTTTGTATTACACCGAACATCGAACGGTTGGCAAGACTTAACACTCTTGCCAAGACCTTTCCCCAATCACTTTGAGTTACTCTGATGAACGTTTGGATGTGTCCCCGTCGGTGTGACCTTCACCGTTCGCTAAGACCTCACACTAGGATCTTTATGTTACGGCGAAGACATCATATGTATTCATGTCGGAGAGACATTTTTACTTCGCTGATACATCATAACAAAACAAACATGTTACTTCGATGAACCCAAGTGTTACACTATCAGTGAGACATTAGCTATTCGCTAAGACTTCTGACCGAACTGACATAGGTTATCCCAAAGCCCGTGGTCATCATGAGTCTCCCTGATTTACGATTGAATGGCCTGTCGACCAAAGAACTCCACACGATAAGAGGTCATAGCGAATACACTATGTCACAACGAAGGCTCCAAAGAATAAGCATTCAGCAAGACTTCTACAAGGTCACAACGACCTGTTGAAAACAAAATGTATCAAAGCTGCTAGTCGGCCAGACATGATAGATGTCATACCAACTTTGCTCTAGTAGAGGTTACAGCTTGTGATGATTGAGGCACATCTTTCCAACAATAATAAGGAAATATTTTTCCATAGGGGTATAGTTGAGTTCATACCCAACTAATGTGCAATTGATGTAATAAATAGCCCTTTCTTTCCCATTATCATCATGCTGTGCTAAAAGTGCCCCTTGTGCAACTGATGTAGTGGAATTGTAGAGCAACAACACTTTTCCTGGTATAAGAGGCATCAAAATGGGAGGATTGGCGAGATATTCCTTAATTTAATCAAAGCCTTATTGGAATTTTGGATTCCATTTGAAGACAATATCCTTACGTGAAAGATGTGAAAATGACTGACATTTATCTGCAAGTTGAGCCATGAAACACTTGGTTGATTACAATTTCCCTTGTAGACTCCTTAACTGTTTCATATTTTTTGGTGGGGGAATTTCCATAATAGCTTTCAATTTAGCTGGATCAACTTCTATAGCCCTTCTAGATATAATGAAGCACAACAATTTTCTTAAAGTAACCTCAAAGAAAAATTTATTAGGATTTAGCCTAACTTGTATTGCTCTAATTTGTCAAAGATTTGTTTCAAGATCTTCAAATATTCCTCTCTAGTCTTGGATTTCCCTAATAATTTGTCAACATAATCTTCCACTATGATGTGAATCAGATCATGAAATATAACTATCACAACACATTGATAAGTTACCTCCACATTTTTTAGACCAAAGGGAATGAGATTGTAGCAAAAGGTGCCCAAGGAGTAGTAAAAGTTGTTTTATGTTGATCCTCGGGTGCAATCTTAATATGATTGTATCCATAAAATTTGTCCATGAGGGATAGCATAGCACGTCCCGTTGTCAAATCAATGAGCATGTCAATGTTTGGTAACAAAAGTCATCTTTAGGACAAGATTTATTAAGTTCTTTGAAATCTGTACAAATGTGAATTCCCATAGTGGGCTTAGCTATAGGGACAATGTTGGAAATCCAATTAGAATAATCAATTGGTCTAATAAATCATGTTGCCAATAATTTCTCTAACTCAACTTTGACAAGGAGAGAAACTTGCAGGTGAATTTTGTGTAGCTTTTGCTTTACTATTTTGACATCATGATGGACATCAAGATGATGCACCACTAGTGTTGGATCCAATCTAGGCATATTAGAATAAGACGATGAAAAATTAATGATACCTTCTTGAAGTAGATTGGAAATTATAGGATGCTCTTCTTCAGTCAAAGACTTGGCCACATGTAATTTTCGGTTATGCTTCTATTCCCGGGTTTATCTCTCATTTCCTTGATGAGAATGAAATACCTTTTTGAGAAGTGATTACCTATGAGGGGAAGATGAACATCCCTATCCTCTAACACCTCAAGGATGTTTTCATCAGAGGATATGCCCTTTGTTTTTACTTTTGATGGATCTGAAAGTGCCTCAGGGAGGTTTTCACTAGGAGACCCATTTTTATTTTGTTTCTTTTTACTTTTATGGTTAGAGTGCTCATCTCCCCCAAAGTAAACACCATAGTCTTCCTCTAGTCCCATAAAGTTTATCTAAACCTCTTCAGAAGGAAAGATGTCAACAAGTGCACTCCCTCATAGGTCCCAATCTATCAGGTTAGGATGGCATAGAGAAAGGCTTATGGTGAAGATGGAAGTGGATTTGAATAAAGTGGAGAAATCCAAATCATCATAAGAGAGTATAATAGTTTCCTCTTTAGGGATGTCATCAAGTATACCAATTTCTGCATTAACATTATTTGATGTACTAGATGATGCAGTGGGTTGGTTTTGCTTCTTATCATAGCCAAGACCTTGGTGTTTTGGGTGATTTGGTGTATCAATTGGCTTGTACATTCCTTGTTCATCTACACCCAATCCTCATCCCTGATAATTAAATTTTTGTACCATCTTAGAAGCCTGTGGGTGAACCTCTTGGAAATACTCAAGGAGAGGAGGTGAAGAATTAGGTTCTTCTCTGTATACCCATTGATTGATGTCATCATTAAGTTGATCTTGTAATGTTATTGTAGACTGAAAGGTGGTAGATCCCACATTCTTGGAGCTCAATGTCTTGGTGATTGGTTTCCCTCCTTGTGGAGATTTAGTAGGTTGGCCATAAGTTCATGGAGAAGAGGGCATGGTTCCCACATTAAGTGTGGTGCACATTTCATATTCTCCACATCCTTTATCAATGATCTAGACCTTGGTGATGGTGGAATCCGAAGCGAAAGAGGGAGTGGATGGAGAATTAGGATCAACATGAGATGATGATGGAGTGATATGGGAGGTTACCACTTCAATTCTAGGACAAGAGTGGGAATGTGGGAAGGAGGCCTCAAGAGCACAATAGCACTCAAAAGGATGTTGATCAATGGGAATGGCAACCTCAATTCCATTATGTGGGAATTTAAAGCATTGGTGATATATGAAGGGAACAACTTACATAGTATAAAGCCATGGTTAGCCAAGAAGGAGGTTGTATGAAAGGTCCAAATTAAGGACATGACGTGTTGCGTATTGCATGACGGGGCCAACCTAAATAGGAAGACAAATAGTGCCCTCTGAATCTTGTTCTACACTATAATAGGCTTTGATAGTGATTACGTGATTGTCTAAGTCAACATGAGTATACCACACCTGTTTTATGAACTTTAATGTACATATATTGACGGTAAACCCATTATCTACCAAGACTTGTTTAAATTTATGCTTGGTAACAAGGACTTCTATATGGAGGGCATAGTTATGTACATGGTCAATATGAAGCATATTATTTTGACTAAATCTCAACTGATAAGTAGAAGATTAATGTCTTACTAGAGCTTGAAACTAGGTAGGATCTATGTCATTGGGTACATGGGTGTCCTGCAAAGCCTTAGTGAGGATTTCTTGATGTGTAGGGGAAGACTTCAACAAATATAGGATAGATATTTGGGCAAGAGTATTTCCTAAGTGATCAAGAATATTATACTACAAATTTATAGGATTTGGTTGGGATGATGTAGAGGGTTCTAGGATTGATATTTAGGTTTGACATGTGATAACAACACATTAAGGGTCTTTTCCTTTTACATGAGTCATGGAAACATGTGGATCAACTTTGGTGATACAACCAACTATATTATCATAATTAAAAGGGACTTTGTTGTAAATAATATTGTTTGTGTGGCTATTTTGATTGTCGTTATTGGATCCAATGTTTGTTTTGGAGGAGCTAGGAGCTTGATTGTGCTTAGGGAAAGCGTTTTGAAATATTTGCAACTCAGCATTAGACAATGTAGATTGATTTCCCTCAACTACAATATCTCCTCAATCAATAAGTGTGAGAATGCTCATAATTAAATCATTATTTAATTATGCATGATGGATGAATTTGAAGATTTTAATTAAACAATTAACTCATTTAATCGAAAAGGGGAATTAATGATATTCAACTAAATGATTAAGATTATTTAATTAAATGAGAGGACTTTAGATATTTAATTAAATAATTCTAATTTTTTAATTAAATATGATGAAAATTAGCATGAAAGGGGATGAATTAACCTAATAAAATTGATTATCCGATTAATGGAAGAAAATGGTGAATTTAATTAAACAATTTTGATCATTTAATTAAATAATCGAAAATGGTGATTCACGATGAAAATGATGTTAGTAATCAAATTCAAATGTACAATATCGATCAAGAAAATTTTAAGTGTCTACATTTTTCCCTTCTTTGAAGTGAGGTACCGGTTACATTGGTTTAAAGACTGACGCTTTTTAGATCAACGCTGTAGCTAAGATCAAATTATTTTTAAAATTCTTATTTTTTTGGATGCCCCATTGTTGCCCCAACAAAAGGAATTATGCAACGATTAATTTGGAGGATGTGTGGAATATCTTGCAGGTCCCAATCCATAAGGAGAGGGTTATCTATGACACTGATGCTAGTATGGACATGATTTATGATATTCTCAGTGTAGATGTCCTGTGGGTTGATAGCCATCCGATCGACCTACGACAATACTGAGGACAAATGAGGCAAAGGGTTCAACTTTAGTTGGGGACTCGCTTAGGTGGGGATGGTACAAAGGATGACTCTTTATTCTTGGGGACCCTTCATACTCACCTCTTTATACCATGAAATGCATCATTTTATCTACAAGCGAGGGTGAAGTTTAGCAACCAGTGTTGTAATTTTGCACATTTGGGCTTGGGAGCACATTGTTGTGCTCATACCCATCATTAATCTAGTCAATATTGATCCATACCATCCTATAGTATATTGATATAGAGCTATCACGACCTTGTAGTATACAGGAACCATAAGGATCACATACTGGTGACAAGTGATAGATGATATGATAGTATTTTGATGGAGACCTTGGAACCAAACCCATCCATGGTATGATGACCAGGATCAACTGTTCTTTACACATCAGACTAGATATATTCTTGGATGAGAGCACACCATGGTTGAGCAATACCTACTCAATCGAGTGGCTATGTAGTTTGGGGAGGTGCAGGATGTGGTGCCTCCTGCATATAGAGTAGTATATGCTTGCACAACTAGATAGATAGTGTTGGGACAATAGAATTTTCCTTAGGTCATGATAGATGATTTTAGAGCACTCATTCCATGACTGTGGGTATATTTTGGTGGTCCTTATGATGTAAGGACTACTCTTGCCTATGATGCATGGTTTCTACAACATGCCTCGGTATGATTGATTGATCTGTCTAGGGGATAGGTTCCTGGAAGGGGTAGAGGATAAAGATAGGAAAGATGATAGAGAAGAGCATAACATCCTCCCTAATAGCTTCCATAGGATGGTTGTGATGAACAGGTTCTTGGTGATGGGAACTAACAGGAGTAGAGACAACAGGATCATAGTGATGGACACCAGCCGAGTGTGGGAAAGATGTTGAGATAGCCTCCCCTAGTATAACCATTGCGATAGGCACCACCACCACCACCACCACACCAACATCAACAATTGGGAGAGGGTCCCGATCCTTGGGACACACAGATACAGACATTGACTACATAGAGATATAGATTGATACAAGAGCAGAACATCACTTGTTAGGAGTGGGATACAACAACATACCGAGACATATATATGGGGGAGAGTGGGACCATGAGTGGTAGTAGGTCTAGCAGCTGACTATTTAGCCAACCTAGGAGATAGACCATATACAACAACTAGAGGCTGCAACTATTTAGACATAGGGGTAGGTAGTATCAACGTATATGTTTGGATAGACCATGGCTGAGGCCACATATTAAAGGATTTTGTACCATAGAGACGTTCCATGATAGTGGGGACAACCAAAATTCTCTCACAAGAGTGGTGTTGCTCCTAGTGGTTCAGGTGGTGCACCATTGGTACAACAACCTTCAAGCAATGGTCATAGACAACCCTCGTAGCAACCCTCCCATCATGATGACAAATGGTCATAGATAGATGCATATATGTATTATTGACACATTTTTGATATATAGCCCTAATTTGATATGTATATACTTTCATTGGTTGATTTTGATAGCCTTATGTATACTCATTTTTTATGATATTACACTTTGAATAAGATTTAATATCATGAGAATCATATTTTGATGATATATATATATATATGAGATGATCTGATGCAACATTTATGACATGATGTTTCTTTATTTTCTACTTCATACTTTATGATCATGTATGGATGCATATGTTTATGTTATGGATACAAATGCTTATGTTATGTACGCGTACCTTTATTATGCATATGATGTGATATTTATGATTCATGATGTGATTTTACATGGATGTATACAATCTATGGTTTATGATATGAATGCAAATGAGATGTATGATTTACTTTCTCTTTCACTACCTTTTATATATGATATGTTATGATGATGCAGGATGTTCATGCTATGAGATGAATGCATTTCTTTTTGTGTGTTTTCTATGTGATATGACATGATATGATTATGTAGGATGTATGTATGCTAATGGTTTATGGATGCACGATGAATGCATTTATTATTTTTGTTGACTATCATGAAACCATGTTAGTGTGGAAAGAAGATATAAGAATAGGATGGATTAACCATTGATTTTGAGATTGATTCTAAAGTCCAACAAGCCTATGATTCTTTGAGACTTTATTAGATATGGTGACAAGAGTGATGATTTTCTTGTTTCAGGGATTAGGATACTTGATCAGTTCATTCCTTATTTTTGATGTAGCGCATAGACATGATGCATCAAGGTATTGATAACCAAGACGACATTGTATCTAATTTTATGGATTTTGACTCTACAAACAGATAGGAGTATCTTTGTTCACACTAGACATATGGAAACCTTGTTGGAATGCAGTTTAGAAGTTTAGAACATTTCAGACCAAAGCATACACAATAGTCAACAATTTATTCAAAACAACCTCCCTACATACAACAAAGCAAGTATTTTCCAAGGTTATGTTACAAGAACATCCAAAAAGCACAACAAACGAAAGATAATAATTGATGCTCCATTCCTTTCTCTCTTAATCATTTTGATAGACATCATTGAGAGGTCCTTGGAATGGGTCAATAAGATAATTCATAAGAAAATATCATAATGAATACACAATCAATGTTATTCATATCTCTTGCCAAAGTAACCTAACTAAGATGAGCTCCGATGATGATGTTCATTGTAGGAAAGATGTATCCTAGGACATTTTTGTCAAAAAATTTGACTAAGACTAATTGCTTGATAGGCCATTGATACAAATGTTATACCGACTTGTTTACTCATGACCAAGACTTTAGATTTTTTTATTTTAGGTTTACACTTTACAAATTGCCATACTTGTTTCCATTCATTCTACCAAAGGTTGATGACGACGATCAATTAATTATGGATGAAATTTTATTGCAAGTGAAAGTGAAATGGGATGAGTGGTTTTAGAATTTTTGGAATATTTCAATGTTTTGAGGGTATTTAGGATATTTGAATGTTTTCCAATGTTTTGAGTTTTCAAGGATTTTTTCAAATGTTTTTGTATTTTATGAGATTAGACCAAGACCTAAGGGGAAACTAACCTAATTCCTTATGGGATCTTTAGTGATGGCCTTTCCTACATTATACACATAGAGATGAATTAGCTCGACTGAATCTGACTCATAATCATTTATTGATGAGATATGAACGTTGATGGATTGTCAGTTTAATGTGACACACTCCTAAAGACTAACCTAATGCCTCACAGGCTCATTGATGATGGCCTTGTCTACATTTAATCTCAAAGACAACATAGTTCGATGACCATGTTTTTGATTTTTTTGACTTTTTAGACCTGTTTAGGGATTTTGATATGATTCAAATGTTTTGGATATTTAAGTATACAAATTTTCATATGTTTTTTGATTTTTTGGATATACAAGATTTCAATGTTTTTAGATTTTTTTTGCTATACAAATGTTTCGATGTTTTTGGATTTTGTTGATTTTGTGACCGTTTTTTGGATTTTTGAGGATAAAAGATATCTAGATAATGATGTTGATGTCATGTTATGAGATATAAGAAATGGATCAAGAGTTATTAAAAAAAAAAAGATTACAAGAACCTTACCCTAGTGACTAGCAATGTTTCATAGTTCAATGAACAAATCAAGATTTGTAATGTATATGTGAAGAGTTTGATAGAGTTTTAGTATGCAATAGGATCAATGTTATAGATAGGAAAATGAGAAAAAATGAATCCAAAAGACCACATCAAGAATTTTCCATGAATAGAGTTGAAGTATACACCGAACCTTTGTCAAGATCAAGATATATTGGAAGATTTGTATAAAGATGGATTGGATGTATGGAAGGAACACTGGATTTATCATGACGGGGATGAGATACTTCCATTTCAAAAGGCTCATATAGATTCTTGATTCTACTCATGACGCTTGTTTTCCATACTTTCATCATAATACTTGCCCAAAGCGCCATCAAAGTGGTTTTCACTAGAGGATGATTTTTTAATTTTCTTGAAGATTTAAGCTCATGTTGAACCACCTGGTGGTACTAATGTAGAGGCCACTATCATAACATGCCAATGATATCCTTCCCAAATAATTTGTGTTGCTAAGATATGAGCACTTGAATGCAACTTTTGAGAACTCTGATCTACCTTGTTGAGACTAGAATTAACCTCGTCTAAGTGCACACATCACAATAGAGTGCCTTCCAAATCCTTATGATGAAGAGTAGTTGCCAACACATGGTCAATGCAAGAATTGGATATCATGAATGAGGGAGTGGATGGTGAAAATTGTGAAGAGATATGAGATGGATCGAGTGATATTTTGGAACCTTTGATTCTCCAAAGTTGGGAAGGTGAGCAATGATGGGTAGATATGGAGGTTTGCATGGAATTAGGATCAACCACTTTATATATTTTTTACCTCACTTGAGAAGCTTGCTTTTGTATTGGTGGGCATCTTTGATGGATACATTTCCATTTTTGAAATTTCCCCATAGTTTCTTTGATTGATGGAGTATGATAGGGATGATTTTCTTTTGTATTATTTGGTATCCATTTGCATTTTCTTTTCCTAGGTTGCTTCACTACCTCTTTTTATTTGATGATTTTGTCCTTGCTTTGATTAACATATTACTTTCCATGTTGGTCCCAATTTGTGGATGAGATGTGGGTGGATGGTGATTCATGAGACAACTAGTTGTATTGTTGGTAGCATTTTCATCATAAGGATTCTTCATTCTCTCTATGTTGTTGCTTTCATAAGAAAAATTTTCCTCCAATATTGTGGAGGTATTATTGGCGTGCTTTGATTTTGCTAGTTTCAAGATGTCATTTTTAACAAGACCTAATATTTTTCCTTGGTAATGTATCCTCTGATCAATAGCCACTGAATACATGACTTTTCATGGATATATGATATTTCCATTGGTTATTTCTATTCAAGAATATTAGATGTATGCTCTAATTCAAAAGATTTTGATGATGCATAATCACTGTAAGAATCAAGAACCTCTACTATTGTTTGCTCTTGTGTAGTAATTTCAAGAGTTGGGGACCATTTTCTTAGATGAAGAATGTCTATATGTCCATCAAAAGGAAACATCTCATGGGTATCTTTTAAAATTTTGAATGGATTGAAAGATGCTCAAAAAGTCATGATAATACCTTGGGGAAGTGAGCTCTTTGTCTTGACGTAGGATAGATAAAATATCACTTATGGATTGGAAGATATATGCAAATCATGAAAATGTTATTGGGGATATGGGCTTTTGATCCCGACTCGATTTAGAGCCACTTTCATTATACTTAGGAGACTCCTCTTGACATGATCCTTGGGTGGATGGTATAACATTAGTGAAAGACTCTTTGTAACTTTTGGTAGGTGTAGGACACCTAAATTTGGACACTTAATTTATCCAAATTTATCCCCTTTCGTCTAAGCATCCCGTTATCTGCATCAATTAAGTAATGCCACTATTATTTAATTAATACGTCTAAAGTTCTTCTAATCCCTAAGGTATCTAGTTAAATAATTAAATACCCCCCCCCTTGCATCAAATGAATTAAATAAATATGACATTTATTTAATTCCTCATATGTCACATCCCTTTCTTAATCCTAATTATTCTCCTAATCTCATCATTAAGGATGTGCACATGCCTAATCCTTGATTAGGATGTGTCACCTCCTCCAACTTTTTCAAGTTGGCCTCTAATATCTCTTAGCCACCTAACCCTCCTCTAATCCTTCATTAACTAGCCTAATAAACCTCTTAAGGAATTTTTAATTCCTTTTATCCTTCCCAGGAATATTAAATTCCTTTTTCTCTTCCCCATGTGATATTTGACTTGTTACATTAAGTCACATGTGAAATCTAACCATCTTCTACTGTGTCATTAATTAGTCTAATCAAGTACTTGCACAACCTTAATCACTTAATTGAGTCAACCCTATTAAATGCTTTCTCCTTTTGGAGAAGACACTCCATTCCCTATGTGAATTTTTAATTCATATTTAATCCCCTAATGCATTTAAAGGAATTTTAAATTCTTTCTCTCATTCCCATGTGGATATTTGAGGAATTTTTAATTCCTCACATCTCATCTCACCCACATGGGAACAAGGGCCTCCTTTATGAGGAGATCTTGTCCAATCCCAAGGTACTATGTACCCCCTCCATGTCATGTACTATCCTTCCACCTCATGTACACATCACCTCTTTTAAGCCACTTCACATGCCACATGTCAAGATGTGAGGGCTTGTGAGTTCTCAACTCACCTTAGACCTACATCTTGATTTTGGTTGCTTAATCTTGACCATTCATTTCCCTAGAGAATTCCAAATTCTCTATAAATACCTGCTCTTTTCTCTCATTTTGGGGGAGATCATTCATTGTAGCCAAACTCTTGCAAATTTTTTCTAGGAGCCATACTTAGCCATTTTCAACACTTGCATCCACTTTCATCCATCCTCATATCATCATCTAACTTGCATCTTGTGCCATCCAAGGAGCATACAACACTAAAGATCGAAGGGCCAACCAAATGATCAATTCGAGACAAGGTAAAAGGTTTCATTTTGTCATCTTTATTTTTTATTAAATCCAAGTAGGCTAATCTTGAGGTGTAGATTGTTTTTAGTGTTATTTGCTTTCTCTTGTTTGTTGCTTGTATTCTAGCACATAAATTCGCCCTATCATAGTAGGTATGGGTGAAATAAGGGATGTTTCTTATTTCTCTAGAACTTCTTCAATATGAACAATCATGAACTCATTGAGGGAGGGATATCACAATCTGATACACAATTGATGCCATTATGATATGAATTATTGCTAGACACTATTGATTGGTTTGGAATTTATTTTAAAGCAACATCTTGATGCATGTCTGATTCTTCATGTTGTGATGAATGAATAACATGAATGTGTCGTATTGTGTTATCATAGGTATGGTTTATGTTGTTTGAAGTTGCTTCCTTTTCCAAATCTTTTGCTTTTCCATGATCAGGCATAGGATTTTGTATATTTTCAAGTTTTCATTCCTCAATTTTTTATCAACATCTATATCTCCTTGTTCAATAAGATCTTGGAAGATGCTTGAGTCTAAAATAGTTTTGTGTGTTATGACCTTTATATTGATAAAATTCACAAAAATGGTCCTCTCTATACCCATGAGGTTTGACTTGTAGTTCTTAGTAGTTTATGAACTCTGGGAGTGTGATAAGATTCAACTGTATCAACTTCTTCAATACGTCTTCCATTGGTTCCCCTAAGGGAATGAATTCTCATCTAGGAGCATTGTTTCGAGGGGGTGGTCCTCTTTGAGTGTTGGCAACATTGATCGTTTGTTGGTCATTTTGCGGTTTTGTGTTTGGCTATTGTGTGTTTTGTTGTAGATTTATATTTTGGGTGTTCATTTTTTTTAGAGAACTTAAGACCACTTTTTTTATCAACTATGCCATCATTAGTAATGTTCTTGTTTTGAGCCCAAAATTGAGGTTTGTCATTGAAACTAGATGATGGTCGATTATCTTTGTAGGTGAAATGATGAACAATAGGTGAGAATTAATGGAATATGATGGGCCTATCTTCCTCAATTTCATTAGGAAATGAGATCCACATAAAGAATTGTCTTACAACCCTTGGGTGAGTAAACTCAAGGTGTGAATCTTCAGATTTCCTTTTTGTGTCAGGATGGAGGTCCTAGTCAAACAACACTTTGGGGAGAAAAAATAAAAATAGTAAATCAACACCAAATTGCAATCGAACATATGGATCAACAAGATTAAGCTCAATATTGACAAAATAAAAAATAGAATGCAAATTAGAGAAGGGAAAAAGCATGTGTACCAGTCACCAAAAGTTAGTTTTTAAAGTTGATTGGAACTCATATGCCGAGGGGTGAATGTGTCTTGAGTTAGGGTTTTTTTGAAACCTTTGGGAGCCTTTGCTACATATTTGAATCTTCCAATTTTCCCAAATTTTAGGTTCAGAAAGTCGTAAATAAATTATGTAGATGAGTTTTTGTGAGATAATTTTTTTTGTAACTTTGGAAACTTCAATTTTTCTCTTCAAATTTTATTCAAGATTTCTTCCATCTAGATCTGCAAACACAAAATGAAAGGGAGTTTTTTTGTTTTTGGTGAATGGGGGTTTGCCTTGGTCAAACGCTGTTTTGGTAATCAAACCCTGAAATGAAATGAAACATAAAAGAGGGAATGAAGAATGAAAAAATCTATGTTACCACTCAAAAAATGCTTGAATAAACCTTGGAATGTAAATTTTCAACTTGCATGAAATGGATTCAATGGATGTGGATCTTGAACCTTGAATCTTGACTTGAAATAGTGCTTTGAATGCTTGAATGGATCATGAAACCTACATCACCATATTAGCTCCAAAAATATGCATGATGCAAGAAGAATTTGAGATGATAATTAGATCTTGATTGCTGCAATAAAAATTCTATAAATCTTCCTTTGAATTCCTTGAAGGTGCTCCAAAAATGCTCTTAAAAGTGTTCTTGAACTTGCTCATAAAGTTTCTAGGTTAAACATAGTGAAATAGCCTTATATTTATAGGTATTTATCCTTCATTTCCCAAAATTCAAATATCACAAGACAAGATTGAAATATAGATTTGAAAACATTAGAATATAATATAAAAAACATAATTTAAATTTATCTCAATGATAAGTGCTATGTTAAGGCATTAATGAATGTCGGGTTTCCTCTTCGGAAAATGTAATTAAATAGGCTTGGTAAATGAATTAAAGGGTCAATTAAGGAAAATTAAGCTTAATTAATTAAAGGAGCCCTAAATAAGTGTGAAAGTGTAAAGGGGTACACTTTACAACACTAAAATAAGGCACAATTAAGTCCAAATTAACTAGGAGGGCCCAAACAAGTGTGAAAATGTAAAAGGGATACATTTTTCTACACATTTAGCCCCCACTTTAGTGAGAAGATGACCTTGCATGAAACTCACACTAAAGTAGAAATTCAAAGAATATGTATGCAACAAAAATAAGACTACTCAATCATACAACATGAAAGACTAAAAAGAAAAGTAAAAACAAAAAAGACAGATTAAGCCTCGACAGTCCAACGTGATGTGGAACACACTTCAATTTTTTGTCCAAAAGAAAAGGGTGGATCAAGCCTTAACTATCTAATGTGATGTGGAACATGTCTTGGCTATTTTTCCAAAAATTTTCACAAGTGGAGCATGATTTCCACTATGCAAACAACAACACATGCTCACACAGGCTAATGGAACCTCAGGCTGTCCACTAGGTGAGCCTCCAAAAAGTGGCTAAGTGAGAAAGTCATGCCAGGTCTACAGGCTCTCATCATACTAACCATACCAAAGATATATCTCTAATAACTCCAATAAGGCACCTCAAAAAATATAAACTTCAAGCTTTATAAGATCAACAAGTTGTGTTATGCTAAAGACTTATGAACAAAATACAAATAATGTTTTTTCAAAGGGAATTTTCTTAGTTCATGTAAGGTCTCCTCTTAGGGAACAACATTCCTAATGTATCCAAGAGAGGACAAGTCAAGGATAAAAGATTCACAACTTATGGAATGCAACACATAGCATCACCACTAAGAGGAAAGTTGTATGCCAAGAAATATCATGCTCTTGGAGGACATCACACCCAATGACACCACCAAGAAAAAGATGCATCACAAGAAGAAAGAAAATCACATAATGAAACATAAAGAATGTACAAAAAAATTAAGTAATAATAATAAGGCTAATGTATGCACCCACTTTAAATAAATTTCTAACACTATTGCTGTGAGAAATTTACTTTAAACTAGCAAATAATCAATGCTAACAATAAAGGAGACATGAGAGCTTACTCAAAAAGACCTATGTCAAGTCATATGTTTCCAAATGAAGCTATGCCATGAAAAAGAGAGGAAGGGGTTGGCCCCAAAATGAAATCCCAAAATCACATAAGGGATCCATTGATTCGGGGTTAGTATGTCTTTGCTACAATGTTGTTATAGAGATAAAAAATGTCACAATTCCCTAAATACTTGCAAAATAGGAAGAATGACACATAGAGAGCAAAAAAAATAAAAAATACTTTGGGTCAACATGGAAGATACCTAAATGTCTTGATGCCTTACATCATCCCCAAAAGGAAAACACAAGAAAAAAGAAAAGATAAAAGGGTTTATGACATATAGAAGAATGCAGGTACAAATAGAGGAATACACATGAAGGGATACATCAAACATAACAATATGGGGAGATCACATTACACACATGAAATCACACAAAGAACATACAGAAGAAAATAAATACAAAGACTAGTAAGACACATGCAAGTCAACCTATAGTAGGTCATCTGCATCCCAATCTTGTTCAGTATATATAGAAGGCAAATAACTAGCCAAAGGGACAACATCAAGTGCCAAATTAGGACAAGCATCAAGTTCAACAATATTATTAGGAGGGTCATATTTTAAGCTCATGGAAGAGGAAAAAAATGAATTTATCTCATTATGCACTTGTTCATCAATCTTTGCAATTTCATTATCATCATCCAAGTTAATTACAATAAGATGTCTAATGAAAATATCCATAGAATATTGTTGTTGTTTATGTTGTGGCAAAGGTGGAGAGGCATCATGCATTGCTTGAGACAAGTTTGGATTTTGATTTTCTATGTTGTTCTTTTCTTCTTTTGCTTGTAATGGACACACAATAACATGATGTATACACCTATTCTCTTTATCATTTCAGTTTATTTTCGTTCGGTTGTCAAGTTGTGATTGTGTAGGAATAGGTTTGTCAACCATAGGTTGCTTTTATTCCCTTAAGGGAGGAACAAAAGGAACCATGGGAGGTTGTTCAACCACTTTCTCTTTAGCTTTGTAAAATTATGTTACTTTAGGAGGAACAATGGGATTTTTTTGATTATCTCATGGTCTCTTATAGGAAACAATTAAACGATTTGTCATGTAGGCTAGTCTTGGTTATGTGGGAGAGCTTTTGGTTCAATCATGGTTTTGTCAAGGATAGGAGGCTTAATCATGGGTTGAGGCATATTGGTAAGTGATAATTTTGTTATGCAATTTTCCTTAAAATTTTGATAGGATTTGAAAAATAAGTCTTCATGGAGTCTAATAGGCTCAATAGGTTCAAGCCAAAAGAAATCCAATGAGAAATTACTACAAGAAGACATAGGATTAAAGCCACTATGATGCACAATAAAAATTCATTGAAAAATGGAAACTTTAAGAATTTATGCACAACTGATGGGATGAAATTCATGGAGTGAAGCCATGGATAGCCTAACTTTAGATGAAATTGGTCCAAATTTAGGATGATGGTGAATGAGACATTTAATTATTTTAGTCCAACTTTTAAAGGGAGATTTATGGAACCTATCATAGGGCAGGCAAAACCATTATGCATTTTGATCCATGCTTTTAGTTTTTCATATGTATCTTGATAAATATCATGCACAAATAGGATTTATTCAATGATCGCATTCTCTACATATAGGGGATCAATTAATATCCCATTAGTAGGCTTGTCATTGATTCTTCTAGCTATGTAAAGAGGACCATTGGGTGCATGTTTAAGTATTTCTTGTTGTGAGAAAGCAATGTCAAGTGACATCTTAGTTAGGCCCTTGTGAGGTTTAGTGGCAATAAATCCAACCATAGATTCTATAGAGTGTTCCTCATAGTCGTTGATATTATCATCATTTGTGTCAACATTCACCACATCATTCTTTGTTTCACTAGCTTTGACAAATGAAATATTATGATTAGGCATAGGATTAGTAAAGATTAAATTTTTATATTAGGAGGAGCTATAGACTTATTACCTTGATCATTAACACCACCTATTTGAACATGATTAGAATCAATGAGGTCTTGTACAAGATGTTTAAGATGCTTACAATTTTTCGTATCATGTCTATTTTGTCGATGGAAATGGCAATAGGCATTTGCTCTATAGTTTGAAGGTAAAGGCTTAGTAGGATCAGGAGCTCTAACATCAGGTAAGGAAATCAAATTCTTGTATAAGAGCTGCAACATAATATTATGAAGGGTATTAGGTAGGGGTGTAAATTATCTATTTCTATCTGCAAAGGTATATGGTTTTGTTGTCTTTATAGTAGCCACTTGGGTGTCAATATTTTGAGTTGATTGAGGGGGATTAAGTTGTAGAAATATCTTATTTTGTTTCTTGAAAGGTTGATAGTTGGTTTGAGGTGTTGATTCAAACTTTTTAGGACAATTAGAGGGAGTTTTCACTTCACGACGACTAATTGAATTTTGGTAATCACTAAGGGCTATACACAATTGTGTGAAGGAAGCAAACCTCAACATCTTAAAATTTTCTTGAATTTTGTATTGAAAATTGGAAATACAAATTCTTTGAAGGTCAACATCAGGAATCTTAATGTTTATTTGTGAATAAATCATTTCATATCACACTATGAAATCAATGAAATTTTCATCAACCTTTTGTTTACATGTCATAAAATTAGCTAAGGTCATCTTAGGACCCATGTGAATTTGGAAGTGGTTGTAAAAGGAATCAATAAGTTCATTGAATGAACCAAATGAATTATTTGGTAAGGAGAAAAACCACTCTAAAGTAGTATCTTCCAAATATCTAGGGAAGAGCTTAGCCAAGAATTTATCTTAAAAAATAAAGTCACTATATAAGGCTGTATATGCAGAAACATGGCTAATAGGATCTCCTTTCCCACCATATCTCAAACCTAGGAACTTCTATACCTTGTGGAATTTTTGTTCTCAATATCTCCAAGGATAATGGGTTGGTTTTTATGTATTGTAAAGTTTGGCCATTGTTTTTTTGGTTTAATGTGGCGATTTATTGTTGTAGGGATGATAAATTTTGGAAAAGTGTGCTAAGTATTGGATTTATATTTGTGTTGTGAGATGGAGGTGAATAAGGTGGAGTTGTGTATGTATGCAGAGGGCAAGTGAGTTATATATTTGTGAGGAGAGATGGATGAGGAGATATGAGATTTGAATGCAAAAAGCTAGAAGGATTCCTAGTGGAAATATCTAAGTGTTGACATTGCTAGTAGGTTGAATGGTTGTAGTAACATGAGTACTAGTGTAGGTAGGTGTTAGTTAATAGATTTGTTCTTTGAAAATGAATGAAATAAAATGACTCAAAATGCCCAACAAGAAGAAAAAATAATACTAACAGTTGATCCACTTGCAATGGTATTTGCAAGTACTCTTTGCTTATTTTACAAGGTGCAACTACCTTCGAATGTTTTCAATGAATGAAAACTTATGGTATGCTTTTAACCAAAAAGCAGGAAAGGAACACTGAAATTTACCCATAACCATGAAAGTAAATGTGATGAATTGATTTAGAAAGAAGTAAATGCAAACAAAGGATACAAAGCCCATTTATTCCACACCCACACTGAGAAATAAGAAAAAGAATGAGTAGTGAATTTCCCTTTCAACAGATGAATTATTCTGCATTCAAAATTCTAGAAATAATTACACATACAGTTTACTATGATAGAATCAATATTGGAAGGAAATTGTAAGAGCCCAAAGTCTATTGACAATTTAAAGAAACATTTACAAATGCAAAGATTTGGAAACACTTTCTTTATTTCTCCAATATCAAAATTATGAGCACAAAGGATCAATACCCTACACAACCAACCACATAGAAAAGAAAAACCCAAGACTACCCTTCCCCTATTTCTAGGAATATCCAAAAGATGCCCTATCAATTAACTTGCAGTCCAATAAATACATGCACACCAAAATTGTTACATTACAAAAAGTAACGGTCTTGAAAACGACTGAAAATGACAACCATTTTTAGAAAAGACATTATTATTCTCTGTCACAAAATATTTCATGCATGTCACTAAACCACTAGTGGTGCTAGAACTCTATACAACTCCAATTGTATTTCCATAACTAAATTGTGGAATTCAACACATTCCTCTTCTTTTTCCAAAACATGGATTTCCCTACTGTACTCAACATAGTTGGTTTTCTCCTTCCAGGCTAGTGAGAGTAGTTGAGAGATGATGTCAAATTGCTCTTCCTCTGGCCAATTCACATCAGGTTGAAGAACAGGAATAAATTCATCTTCCCATTCTCTAACATCACCTGGGAGTACCATTTTGAGAAAACTCTGAAATCGAAAAACACTGCCACCTTCCCTTGCATGCAAACCTATTTAACTTCAGCGGTGGAAAGCGGTCATTTATTCACTAAGAAAAATATGTCAAACTATTTCACCAACTTCCTTATTAAAGAGCTTTCTTTTTAGAGGATTTTTAAAGATTACGTTTAAACTTTCTGTTGTCATCTCAAGAATTTGGAGAAGACATTCCATAAAGGTTTCGTACACTTCATTAAATGCACTGGCACTTTGGAAATAGTAAATCCCATTGAGGTCACCCCATCGCTATGAGCTAGAACCTTATAACTATGGGTCGGAAGTTCTAGAGTTTCTAAAACTGCCGATATCCTGACAACACAAAACATCATTTCCAAAGGCTCAAAAAGGTCAGGTGATTTCAAAACTTCAAAACTTAGTGACTTAGTTCAAAAATTTAACATGACTATGACTAACACAAGTTTAGCATAAAAGGATGAGTTTTAAAACAATTTGTCCCAAAATAAAATTTCAGGGGGGTAACATTGGCTCCAACTAGGGACTATATTTTTAAAGAAAATGCAGAGAACTCCAAAATCTTGGGATAGACTAGTCCAAATCCATTGGGTATGGAGTCAAAAGAAAAGTAGGGGAACACAAGGGACCGGAGCAAACCAAAAACAAGGTGGAACAGGAAAGGAAACTACACTATGAGAACACCAAAAAAACCTAATATGTACCTGGTCATGAAGACCCTACCTTAAGTGACTCCAAAATGATCATGCAAAGCCATTGATAGGCTGGGAGAAATAGATGCCTATGCGGAATAATACCGGATGAATAAGCAACATGCACCTAATTAACCACTAGCTAGTGACCCTCATAACTAGAGCACCATGCAAAAATTATTTGGATAAAATCATATGCTCAACAAGCCACCTTTCATCGCATACCTTTGCAATTGGACGACTCACATCAATATTGGCCATTATGTAATTACTAGCGTCAGTGATATCAAAATGTTCTTGATTTAGCAACAAGGAGAAATCAATCCTCATATTGGACATCCCACAGACAAAGCATTAGACGAGAACCTCCCTTTAGTACAATCTACTTTCTTGGCAGCATATGATTGAGAATTATCCTTGACTAGAAAAACTCCACTTTCTTTTGATATCTCATTTATATACTGCACACCCTGAAATTGCTTTTCATCACCCTCAAAAGTAATTTTTTCCATTTCGACAAAATATGACAAGGCAATATTATTCTCATTAGCCTCATTATACCTCGCATCTTGGAAAAATGGTTCATTTTATTTACCATGTGAGGTATTTTTAGGTTCATGATGCAAGTAAAAATCTTCAGTTCTTCCATTCTTGTGAGACTCACTTTCTACAAAATTTCCTCTATTTTTACCAAAATACTTTGAATAAAAAATAGTGAGGTTAAGATACTCAACAGAAGGAGATTGCATATACTAAAAATCTATAGGCTGAGGGGTTGAATCCTATCTGATAGTTTGCTTGATGGGTTCATTACTTTAATTATTTAGAACCTAACAAGCCTTCCATTTACCACTCAAAATCAAATCATCCTCAATTTTTACAGCCTCTCGTTGAGCAATTTGAATATTATTTACTCTGCTTCTTTTTAATTCAAACTAAACATCAAAATGCAGAGAAGTAAAAGTACAAATATGAAGTTTCTCACTTGGTTTGATGGGGGTGGGAATCTTCTTGAACAACTAGTTAAATTTTTCTACAAAATCCTTGATGGATTCACCTTCTTGCTTACGGATGTTGAAAAATTGTTTCAGCAGGACAACTTCATCAACAAGACCCTGGTATCTTCCAAAGAGATTATTCTTCAAAGAATCACAATCAGTAATGCATCAATCTTCTATATTTCAAATCCATTCTGCTGCTCATCCAATGAGACTCTCAACAAACAACTGCACAAACACATCTTCTTATTGAACTCCAAGAACCCCACATGCAATGGTGAACACTTGAATATGATGATCTAGATCTTGAGAATCTTTGCCAATAAACTTAGGAAAATATTTCCTCAAACCTTTAGGTATGGCCGTATACTAAGGTAAAGCAAATGGTCTGATTTGAGTCCCCCATGGCCGAGATGCTACCACAACCATGACATAACATTGGAATTCTTCTATCACAAAGATTTTTCATAAACACAAAGTCACCATCCTCCATCCTCGGGGAGAAACCTTCAAATTGAGAGAAAAAATCACCACCCACTTTGATGTCCCTAGTAGAGTTTCCAAAAAATTGTTAGTTACCAAATTTGTTCTTTGAAATGAATGAAAGAAAATGACTCATAATGCCTAGCAAGAACAAATAGTACTAACAGTTGAGCCACTTGTAATGGTATTTGCAAGTACTCTCTGCTTATTTTACAAGGCAAATCTACCTTTGAATGGTTTGCAATGAATGAAAACTTAGGGTATTCTTTTAACTAGAAAGTAGGAAAGGAACACTAACATTTACCCATAACCATGAAAGTAAATGCGATGAATTGATTTAGAAAGAAGTGAATGCAAACAAATGATACAAAGTCCATTTATTCCACACCCACAATGAGAAATGAGAGAAAGAACAAGCAGTGAATTTCCCTTTCAACAGATGAATTATTCTACATTCAAAATTCTAGAAATAATTACACATACAGTTTACTATGATAGAATCAATATTGAAAGGAAATTGCAAGAGCCCAAAGTCTATTGACAATTTAAAGAAACATTTACAAATGCAAAGATTTGAAAACACTTTCTTTATTTCTCCAATATCAAAATTATGAGCACAAAGGCTCAATACCCTACACAACCAACCACACAAAAAAGAAAAACCCAAGACTGCCCTTACTTCCCCTATTTTTGGGAATAGCCAAAAGATGCCCCAACAATTAACTTGGAGGCCAATATATACATGCACACCACAACTGTTACATTACAAAAAATAATGGTCTTGAAAATGACTGATGCCAACAACCGTTTTTAGAAAAGATGTTATTATTCTCTATCGTGAAAGATTCCATGCATGTCGCTAAACCATTGGTGGTGTTGGAACTCTATGAAACTCCAATTGCATTTCCATAACTAAATTGTGGAATTCAGCACGTTCCTCTTCTTTTTCCAAAACATGGATTGCCCTATTGTACTCAACATAGCTGGTTTTCTCCTTCTAGGCCAACGAGCACAACTAAGAGATGATGTTGAATTGCTCTTCCTTTGGCCAATTCACATTAGGTTGAAGAATAGGAACAAGTTCATCTTCCCATTCTCTGACATCACCCAGGAGTACCATTTTGAGAAAACTCTGAAATAGAAAAACACTGCCACCTTCCCTTGCATGCAGACCTATTTAACTTCAACGGTAGAAAGTGGTCACTTATTTGCTAAGTAAAACGTGTCAAACTGTTTCACCAACTTCCTTATTAAAGAGCTATCTTTTCAGAGGATTTTTAAAGATTACGTTTAAAATTTTTGTTGTCATCTCAAGAAATTGGAGAAGAAATTCCATAAAGGTTCCATACACTTCATTAAATGCACTGACACTTTGGAAATAGTAAATCCTATTGAGGTTGCCCTGTCACTACGAGCTAGAACCTTATAACTATGGGTCAGAAGTTTTGGAGTTTCTAGAACTACTGATATCCCAACAACACAAAACATCATTTCCAAAGGCTACAAAAGGTCAGGTGATTTTGAAACTTTAAAACTTAGCGACTCAGTTTGGGAATTTAACATGACCGCGACTTACACAAGTTTACCATAAAATGATGAGTTTTAAAACAATTTGTCCTGAAATAAAATTTCAGGTGGTAATAGTAGGAATAGAGGTAAGGGTTGTGGAAGGAGCAATTGAATTTCCACCTTGACTTTGAGTATATCCCAAAGCTTGAGCACAACTAGTCACTAGAGGAACATGTTTATCAACAATATGAGCTAGACTTCACATAATGTATATTCCATGTTCATTTTCAAGAATTTTCCTTGCATTATCTAAAGTAGGAATGGCACTACTAGTAATGTTTTTAGAAGTCACAAAGTTTTGAAATTTTTCTATTTCTTCATCTATCCTTCTTCTATTTTCTTTTGGGACATTACCAACCATATTTTTTGACATCATGCACATTAGTTGTGGGAAGGGAAATCATTGGAAATGAGGTATGAAGGCTATGATCCATAGTGGGTTGATTAATATCAACACTATAAGTGAAAGAGTTGGAAAACCCAAGATCCACAATGAATGGTGTATTGTGGGATGACTTGAGTCTCAAACTACATCTCACAATAATATTGCTAATAGGACACCAAGTTGTGAATCTCATACAAGTTCCACAAACTCGGTATGCATCCAAAATGGATAAGAGGTAAAATGCAATAACCTAGAATGTAAAGTACAATGCAAATATGTAAAAGAAATTTTTAGATTTCAAACAAGATAATTTTTTGATTATGCTATGTAAAAACCTAAAAAATGATTTATTGTAAATGCAAATTTGAATTCACACAATGCACTTAATTTATCAAATGAAGCTTAATATGATCGATTCGAAGTAACAAAAAATATGTAAACTAAAATAAAAAATTGAAAATAATGGAAAAAAATACAAAAACAAAGGTTTTAATGCCCAAAAATTCAGGGAACAACCCTGATTAGAGACTCATTTTCCCTTGGATGAATGGGTCCTAGCTTAGGGTTTTGAAAAATGTTTTTATAGATTTCTAGGTTGATTCTTGTGGTTTCCAGATTCTAGTTTCAAATAGTGAGTTACAATTTGAGATTTTTATGAAATTAAGCTTGAATGAAAATGCAAAATATGACTAAATGATAACTTAGCGGAGCTAATTTGAAATGCAATTTTTATTCAATTTTCAAATGTAAATGAATGATGATGCAATGTTATGTAAATTATTTGCAAAATGATTGATTTTTTTGTATTTTTTGGAATTTAAAAGATGCAAACATGCAATCTTAAAACCCTAAATGAGATGCAAACTAATGCAAGTTAAAAAACCCTAAATGAGATTCAATTTAATGCAATACAATGCAAATGAGTGCAATATTTAGAGCTAGGGCTAAAATAGACTTAAAAATTAGAAAGAAACAATGCTCAAAAGGTTGAGTTCACCAAAATGAAATGATGAAAAATAGGTGGGAATCAATGGAATATGATGCACCTATCTTCCTCAATTTCATTAGGAAATAATATCCACACAAATAATTGTCTTACAACCCTTAGGCGAGTCAACTTAAGGTGTGAATCTTCATATTTCCTTTTTGTGTTAGGACAGGGGTCCTAGTCAAACAACACTTCGGGTAGAAAAACGAAAAATAGTAAATCAACACCAAATTGTAATCTAAAACTTGGAATGACAAGATTAAGCTCAATACTGATAGAACTAAAAAATAGAATGCAGATCAGAAAAGGGAAGAAGCATGTGTACCAATCACCAAAAGTTAGTTTTTGAAGCTGATCTGACTCATTCACCTAGGGGTGAATGGGTCCTGAGGTAGGGTTTTTTTCAACCTTTGGGAGCCTTTGTTATAGATATGAATCTTCCAATTTTCTCGGGTTTTAGGTTCAAAAAGACAAAAATAAATTCTGTAGATGAGTTTCCATGAGATGACAACTTTTATGACAACTTTTGCAACTTTGAAAACTTCAATTTTTCTCTTCAAAGGATCTTCAAGATTTCTTCCATCTAGATCTACAAACACAACATGAAAGGGAAAAAATGTTTGTTTTTGGTGAATGGGGGTTTTACTCGGTCAAACCCCATTTTGGTAATGAAACATAAAAGAGGGAATGAAGAATGAACAAATTTATGTTACCACTCAACAAATGCTTGAATAAGCCTTGGAATGTAAATCCGCAACTTGCATGAAATGAATTCAATGGATGTGGATCTTGAACCTTGAACCTTAGCTTGAAATAGTGCTTTGAATGCTTGAATGGATCATGAAACCTACATCACCATATTAGCTCCAAAAACATGCATGATGCAAGAAGACTTTGACATGGAAATTGGATCTTCATTGCTACAATAAAAGTTCAATAAATCTACCTTTGAATGCCTTGAAGGTGCTCAAAAAATTCTCTTGAAAGTGCTCTTGAAATCTCATAAACTTGCTCATAAAATTGCTAGGTGAAACATAGTGAAATAGCCTTATATTTATAGGTATGTATCCTTAATTTCTCGAAATTCAAATATCACAAGCCGACATTGAAATATAGATTTGGAAACATTAAAATACCACCAAAAAAATAATTTAAATTTAGGTCCTAGGTCTAAGGGAGGACCCATTTTCCCATGGGTGAATGGGTCCTAGGTCCCTAAACCTAAGACACACATTGCTCAATGATAAGTGTTATGTTAAGGCATTAATGAATGTCAAGTTTCCTCTTTGGAAAAATATAATTAAATAGGCTTGGTAAATGAATTAAAGGGCCAATTAAGGAAAATTAAGATCATTTAATTAAAGGAGCCCTAAATAAGTGTGAAAGTGTAAAGGGGTACACTTTACAACACTAAAATAAGGCACAATTAAGTCCAAATTAATTAGGAGGGCCCAAACAAGTGTGAAAATGTAAAAGGGATACATTTTTCTACACTATAGTAGGCTTACATTTCCCCTTGTGCAATGAGGGACCTAATGTTAACACCCCTAGAGATGAGTTCTTCGTATGATGAGACACATTGCATTTTTAGTTGGAAGGATAAATCTGTTACCACATTGGTAATAATTATCTGTAATGCCATAAATTTGACCAAAGGGAAAGAAAAACACAACTAACTTTTTTTTTTGATAACGTATGTGTTGATGAACATCATACTACTTTCGAGGCTCGAAAATAAGTACACTACACATATCTAACAACATTTCTAGTGCAACGTTAATAGTGAAATGTCACTCAAGAGCATGGAACGAGGTTAAAAAAAAATAGGCATGTGGTGTCCATTGTGTCTACCCTCAAGCAAAGATGAGAAGGGGCTTAGTTCTGAATATTACCTTTCAGAAGTGTGACCTTATCTTACTTGGGGTTATTGATAATAGTACAATTCACTGATGTCATTCGGTTACCCCACCCTATTGTTTTCTAGCTCATTCCGCATGATTAGAGTAATAATACCATGTATTACCAATGATCCTATTATTCCTCCATGTAACTTTTGAGGATGGTTGTTTGCTATCAATGTTACCGATGATCCAATTATCAATATTAGCATTTTAGTTTAAGGTAACGTTAATACTAGTGTCTTCCCCAATGTTAATATTGTAAAATATACATTTAATCATGGCGTGGATTATAATTCTATTTGCCAATTTCAACCTCATATTGAATTGCCCATTTATTATATCGCCGCTCAACTTTGTGTTAGCACTACTCCTCTATATTATTGCTATCATCATTATTAAGTTTATTGCCAATACCCTTAATCTTACAAATAAGATGATTATAGGTTTTAATGTTTCCCTTTTTCCCTATGATAAAATTATTGTTGTTTTATTCATTTATCTATTTACTCTTTGATATATATTCTCTATACACAAATATATGCTATTTACTTGTAGGAACATTTTAAAATAATAATAACAATAATCCTATTCCACTAATTATATTATCTCCTATATATATTATATCCTATATATATTATATATATTGCTTTACTTTAAAAAAAAACGAAAAACCTACACTACATTAAAGGATATCCTTTCTTTCTAAGGAAAATCTAATAAGAACTAACCTTTATCTTTATACATTTATACATGCTTTTATATTAATAAGACCTTTCTTTTTCTTTTAAGAAAAAGACTTACAAGCCACGTAGCCCTTAAGTTCTTATTCTTTTATGTTTATTTTCTTTAACTTTATTATCTTTCTTTTTAAGATTACCTGAATGTTTCGCATGTCCTACTTATAGGGATATTATTTTATTTGAATCTTGTTCTAGTATGATGAGGTAATAAGTAAAAATAAAGTGAGCGCAACATTAAGTGATCTTGGTGTTAGCAGATTTGAAATTTGTCAAATGCTCATATGTTTAAGCGTGAGGAGTTGAAATGGAGAAGGACGAAATTGCCTTCATTTGCATCGATAGAGGAGTCTAGCACTGCATAGGACACTCTGTTCAAGGTAAAAAGGGTAGGAAGCTAAGTGACTACTCGTATGAGGCAACAACATGAAACTAGCAATACTCTCCTCAATTAAATATGTCAGTATTCAGTGTTCCATTAATAGTATGCTAGACTGAAATTATGTGCAGTATACTTTACTTATTGCTATCGCCATCACTGGCACTCCATTTTCTTCCAAATTGCAGAGGTAGAATGAGGTGGGTAGGTACCTACGTTTAAAGAATGTGATGATAGACTTTTAGTCCCAAATTAATGATAGCACCTGACACACTAGAGACAACACATAAATCTTGAAAGCCAAGGCACAAAACTTATGCCCACGAATCTGCTCCTTCAGTGCCCACACATTTCTCTTAATATTGGTTGGGTGCACAAAATAGGGGATGTGACAAATGCTCTCATCAATCTAAGGGAACAATTTATTCACATTCGAAGACTAGTCTGGCACAAATTTCAACTTATTTTATTTTATTTTTCTTTTACATCTACTTTTCAGGATGCGTCGGGTGCTTGTACCATGCTTGGTCCCATGGATAGTGAACCTAAGCAGAGGAGAGCAATAGTACAAAGAAAGCATACTAAGCCTACCAAGAGGACTCGACCTGAAGCAGTAAAAGAGTCTGAGGAAGAGAAATCAGAGACAGACAAGAATATGACAACAATGTTCAATATTTTGTGAAAGCAGAAGAGTGCTAGAATACCATTTTTGCAAACTGTTGAAAATATACTTTCACTATCATTTAAAGATGGTAGAGTTGAGATAAGATTGGATGACAAAGGAAACCATTTAGTTGAGCCCAAAAATGCACCCACATCCAAAGAAATTCAAACTGGTGAAGTGGCTTATAGTCAGTTTGTTTTTCGGTTTGATTTCAGAGATTGGAAGTTGATGATGGACGCCGTTGAGGGTGGTGCAGAATTGATGCCTCATAGAACTAATTCAGATATAGTTGTTAATTCTGAAAGGGCTGTGGAAACTCCAATCAGAAAGCTATCAAGAAATAGGGGAAGGGTGGTAGTTGGAACTGAGGATGTTGAGCAGCAATACGGTCTCACCCTACCTGCATATTGCATGTTGAATACCATAGGCACACATCCATTGCCAAAGATTAAAGTAGGGCTATAATGACCAATAGAAGTTTAATGCTCGGCCTCCCTCCCAGGAATTCAAAAGAGATTTAGCCTTCCATATAGTTCAACGCATACCCAGGACTATTGTTTCATCTCAAAATAAATGTTTCTACCCAGCCAATATTTTAGACCATTATTACTGGCATGAAGGAATAGAAGTCAAAGCACTGCCATATGAGAAGATGTAGGCATTGATAAATGTATAGTTATATTTAGCTTAGGTATGTTGAAAGCTCCAGATTCTTAGACATTTAAATTGAAATTACATGTATACGAAGTAATTCAGACTCACAATCTTCTTATCTGCTGTTTGGAATGAATGATTGTAATATCTTGTTTACTTTACTTTTATATGTCCTCAACATTCTGTTCCTGAGTGAGTGACTCGAAAACACTATGTGAACACTACTCCTCGACTTGTATATAGTCACAGCTCACTTATAGCAGTGTTGAGGAAGGATAAAGATTATTATATTTTCTAACCAAGAAACTGCGAATGTATTATAATTCTATATCCCAGTATCTTGCACATATTTTGTTTTTGTTTTTTTTATATAAAGTGAAAATGAAATCCAGAGTATTCACAGCAAAACATATAAATACATTCCTATAAAATTTTCTGGAACTCTAGATAAAATCTGTAAGTGTCATATTCATTGGATAATATATCTTCCTTCATTCATTTATTTACTTATTTATGAGTTCTCTTATGATAACTATAAGATACTAATGTATTGTTCAAACATATATTTATCTCTCTTTAGTAGATTATTATGTCTGTATGTACAGAGAATTTTCTTGTTGCACTTTTAAACCACATGACAAAGAATGATAAAAGCAAAGGGTCCAAAATATGAACTCTTTCTATTGAAAATTAATTCCTTCTTCTTGCAAATCTGACATTTCTAATTACAAAAGAAATATCTAGATGCTCCCAAAAACACTTTGCAATAGATAAGTAGTGAAAGCAGTTCTTTATGCACCTCTACTAGACCCCCTTTTATTTTTCAGTAACGACATCATAAACTACATTATCTTTCTTGGATATTCTTTTCTTTTACATAACATATTTCTACATCCCAAGTAATAGAGCTTACATCAAAATATCATTTATTTATTTAAGTATTCATCTTTACAACATTACATAGAAATGAAAACCAAATGTTGCACAAGGTCTTGCTCTCCACCCTACCATAATGGCGTCATGGAGCCTCATGGGCTCTAGCCATACCCCCGAGCAAGGATTTTATTAACCCAAAAATGATATATGGAGTCTTCTCAATATTTTGCAAATATTTAAAGATAACATAACATCTAAGCTCTCCACTCACCATACTCAATGAACATTCCTTCAAACATACTATCTTCTTACAACAATTAATTCAATGAGGAGTGGGGAGAAGGGAAAACTTATCTCTTTTCATGAGAGATTGAACTCTTATACCCTTCTTGCCTCTCCAACCAAGCCCTCTTGATCACCCTCCTTCTTCTTCCTATTCTTTCTTCTTTCCCAACTAGAGTTCTCCATAAGGAGAAGTGGGCAATGTCCCTTTCCTCTTTTTCATCCAAGTATATAGGCATTCAACTTGAATTCACTTGAATGAGAGAGAGACACTTGTCACTCTCTCATATGCTCTTTCAACTCACATCCCCACAGGTTCTCACACATGTGAGAGCTTTGATGCTCTTTCCAAGTTCATTAATGAACTTTGGGGAGTGTGGTGGGGAACTGACAAGTCACTTCTCCCAACTCCCAAGGACTCAAATTCGTCACACCCTTTCAAGTGAAATTTTGAAGGGTCAAATCATGTCCCAAGGACAATGTCACATGTCCAAAAGGTCACCCTCCCATAGGTATAGGTCTTAGGGATCTATTTTTGCACTAATATCAAAAAAATTGACCATACAACACCCTAGGAAGACAACTTTAAAGACCAATTCGAAATTCAAGACCTAACTAAGGATTTGGGAACCCCAATAGATCTTACACTCTTAACCACATGACTATAATCAATAAGGATCCAAAGAAAATACCTACACTAAGCCACCAATCATTAAAAACTCTCCACTCAATTACAACTTAGACAAAACCCTAATTATATTTGCATCCCTTGACATTACTCTCCTATGTATTTTCCCAAATACGTGTTAGGTTAGAAATATAATGAACACCTGTTCAAACTATCCATAAGATCAAATTCAATAGTTAGTAACCATAATACACATATATATTCATTTCATTTCCCTATAAGAGATGGAAACTTTGAGCATGCATGAAATAATAATGAAAACTGAACCTTCGTTAAATACTTTATTTACACTACTAAGTTTACTCATGGACACTCCTTTAATAAAATTCATCATGCAAATTGATATCTAATTTATATAATTTTTCCTCAAATTATCCTACCTTAGGTATACCTCTAATTGATTGGAGTCATCTTTTAAATTTACCTTGATGATTCTTGGCTAGTGATCCTTCTCGAAACTTCTCCCTAATCTTCCAAAGTCCTGCTTTATTCCTACCTATTATCATTTCCCAAGTAACATGAAACTTATTAGCGAGATTCAAACTAATATTAGATACAAAAAATTTCTTAGCTCATATCGATCTAAGTGTATTCTTCATATGATACTTGTCTGAGAATCTAAATATTATCTGCTCACATTCATTCTTAACAGTTTTCCCATTTTCATGAATGGGGAGAATTTGTCACAATAATCATTTACAATAGTTACTACTAAAATCAAAATATTAAACATGGAATTAGATTAAATCATCAATCTATTCACCAACAAGAATAATTAAACTTATCAAGGTGTCACACAATTTATAGATAGGGTTGGGCCTCACATTATCCCTATTTGTTGCTCTTTAGGAATTAGCCATTTGCACTTATTAGATTTATGCCTCTATCATTGAAACAAATTCACAAATGATTCACCCTTGTTTTGTTTTAGGGTGTATAGTTCTTCCAAAATTATTTCCATGTCTAGGTTGTAGGATAATTGATCCACAAACTGATCTATTATTTCTTGGAAGGTTCAAATTCCAAGAGGTAAATGTGAGAACCGTTCTATTTCTTGGCCTCCCAAACTATGTGGGAAAAGAAACATCAAATAGAAGTCATTGTATGCTACTTCCATACATGCCACACAAAATTCCTTGATATGATATTTTGGATTTCCATGCCCTTTATATTTGTCAAATTTGGAGATTTCAAATCTGGGTGGGAATGGTATCATTGCAATGTTTCTATCAAAGGGATACATGGAAAAAGTCTCATTGTGCATGCGATTTCTTTGTTTTCCTCGCTTGGATGTCTTGAATTTTTTTTGTAAGCATTCTGATTTGTGAGGAAAAATATTCTTGGGGATTGTTTTGTGGTGGAACATACATGCTATATTGTGGAATGGTAGATGGATCAAATGTGGGATTTTTCTAAGGGGGTGTGTTATATGGTGTGTATGGTGTATTTTGATAGTGTTTATTGAATGGTGATAATGGTGGTGGTGTGTTGTATGATCCTTGAGAGTTTTGGTTCAAGAAATTTTGTTGTGTACTTGTATACATGGTTGTTGTGGGTTGTAATACAAGGCTTGTTGTTGTTATTATTGTTGTGCAAGCACTTGTTGTTGAGTGTATTGTTGTGCTTGTAATTGAGTTTGTTGTTGTGCTTACACTTGAGCTTGTTGTTGGGCTTGTATTTGAGCTTGTTGTTGTTGTACTAGAAATTGAGCTTCTTGTTGTTGATTCACAATATGTTGTTGATAAGCCAAAATATTTTTTCCTTGAGATGATGGGATGGTATTATGATTTGGGACAAATTGACTTGTTTGAATGTATTGGCTTGAGATTTTTTGATTTTGTGGAATGAGTGGTGGATTTTGGGGAACCATGTTGTGAGTGATTTGTGAAGGTGGATTGAGTTGATTTTGGGGTGGTTGGTGTGTGATCAAATTTAGATGGTTGGAAATTTTATTTGGATTTGGTACATTTTGTCCTTGATTTTGTGCCATCAATCCTTGCAAAATTTGGGATTGAGGTGGAGGAACGTAAGCTTGAGGCCCCATTTGATTTTTCATTATTTGAGGGACCAAAGGTTGAGATGGTGCCACTTGGTGTTGTGATGTTAGTGGCATACTTTGATTTGGGATTATTTGATTGGAAGGATTTCCTTGATTGATTTGATGTTGAGGGACCAACTAAATTGATGGGTTACCTTCATTGAGTTGATTTGGAACTAATGTATTTCCTTGATTGATTTGATGCGTTTCCTTGGCTGATTTTAGGGACTTATGGAACCATTTGATTTTGAGGGTCAATTGGATGGTTTTGTGAAGATTGACCTTGCACTATGGTGTTCACTTGTCCTTGTTGATCCATTTGGGTTGTTTGACTTACTTTACTTTTTTGAATATTAGGAAGGCTTTGGGTACTTGTTGTCATGGAAGAATATGGTTGAGCACAAAATGTTGGTGTCCAATTACTATTGTGGGAATGTGAGGTGAGTGGTATATTTGGAGGTTGAGGGTGTTGTGAATGGTTGTGTCTTGGGTACCCAAAGTTGTGTTGTTTCCTAGATTTGGAGTGAGACCAAGTTGAGTTCCTAGTCAAGTTGCAAGACTATAAGTTAAAGGTTGACTTGGAACATGTGATGAAGATGGTTGAATGATAGATTGAACAAAAATTTGAACCAAGGGTTTTGTGAGAGATGTTTGAGGAATAGATGCAACATTTACCAAGGGTTGTTCTCTTAATGTGTTCAAATCAAATGTTGAAGGGAGCTTAGCTCCTTTTTCCAAGGATAACATGTATTGGGTTGGATTTTATTTCATCAAAGTGGTGATAAGATGGTGAGTATTGGGATCTTGTTGTGCTTCAAGTAGTTACTATGTGGTAAGCTCATTTGGATTAATGGTAATCTCTTCTACTTCATACCCCATTTCTAGTGAAGTTTGAGGTGGATTTTATGATGGGGTTGAGTAACTTCTAGGATCAAATTCTTGTTGGTTTGGATCACTCATGGTAGATGATTTTTTTTGCTCCATGTCTTTCTTGTATTGTGACCTTGTTGTTACCATAAATTTTGGATCAAATTTGGGAGTAGTGTGATGGTATCTATATTGTTGAAACTCTTGAGTTAATTATTTTTTTTGTGGAAGTGAACCTCTAAGGTTTTTAGGACCAATTATGTGAATGCATGATGAAAAGGATGAGTGATGTGGACGATGAACTTTGAATTTTGGACAACACTAGACTTAAAGTTTGATGTTTGTGTTTTGATAAGGATGCTAATGAACTTATGAATCCTAAAAGTGGACTTTTCAAATTAGGATAAATTTATTCAAAAGGATGTTTGCTAATCCAAGAAAATGTATGAAAAAAGATTCATTTCCAAACATATAGCTAAAATAGGTGATTTTTTGATGAAAACCTAAGTCTAGGAGGTTGTTGTGTCCAAAATTTAAAGTTGTTGGTGAGATGAGATGCCAATTTTTTTGATGTGAATGTGATGATTGATCCTAATGTTTGAACCTAAGAGAGAATTTGTTTACCAGATCAAGATGTTGAAAGACATGCTTTTTACCTTGGAGTGTCTAAACCTTAAAGACTAATGTTTGTTTGATGATAGAACCTTGGTTTCATGTTTGGAGGTGCATTTACTTGTTTGTTCTTTATGTTGTTTGGAAGTAATTAATATGTTTTTTAACATAGGATTAAGATGTACCTACTTTGTGGGTTCAATTGATTAAAATTTGATTTAATGGGATTGATTTTACCATATCAAATGTCTTGATTAAAGTTTAAACTAAGAATGTCTATGACAAGGGAAAAATGCTTTCTAAAAAAGATTGAAATTATGGAAATAAAAGAGCTAAGCCATAGTTCCCAAAGTTAACTTTGATATAAGTGAGTAGAGATATGGTCAAATATATTGGGAAATCACTAATATATTGTTTTGAAAAAAACAAGATATATTTAGAGGTATGCAACAATATATTGTCCTTCAAGTGCACTCAAATATAATCAAAGGGTTTGAAAATTTTGACCATGTTGATGTTTGTTTGAGTTGTTTGAAAGCCAAGAAATGTGTTTAACTAACTCTATGGTTATGGGAGATATTTAACAAGTCTTATTCCATAAGGCTTACTAGTTTAGCCCAAAAAATTTAGTCAACAACAATCGAGAGGAATAAAGGTATGTCACTTCTTAGTAGGATTACCTCACCCTCGAAGGAATGGTTTTAAATCCAAAATTATAGAGGGTTCAAATAGGAAATATCGAGGAAATGTACCATATTGATACACATAGCTTTGTACAAGAGAATGAATTCTTAAGCTTTATTCCTCAACTATAAATCAGACATGGTAAGTAACTTCTTAGAATGGTGCTATTCCGATGCACTACTTCAAAGGATGTTTCAAAAAACTTGATTGGCCTCTAGATACAAAGGTTTTTAATGAAAACTATGAACACCATAGGTATACTTCAGATGAGAGACACTAAAGTCTCTATCTTACCCTAAGAAACCCACTCATTCACATGAGAGTAGGCCCACAAGGTATAACATCCATAAATTTATGCTACTTATTATGGTTTTCACATACTTCATATAGCCCATCGGTAAACGTGCTTGAAGGTCACCAATGAGTTCTCCATTCCAAGATGTATCTCGAAGGTAGGCCCTCTCTAATAAAAGAAAAGGGATGCTATTTCTCTTCACCCAAGATCACACGAAGCATAAGGGGAGAGGATACGTAGCGAACCTTTGGGTTACTCAAAAAAGTTTGTAAACTTAGAGTGTTTCTCTTCACTCAAGATTGCATGAACTGCAAGGGGTGATGATACACACTAAAATATTACACAATCAAGGTGAGAAAAGAGGACAATGATTCATTTTATTGCACCAAAAGTAGATGTTATGTTTATTTGAATAACACAAATACTGAGTGTGAGTTTGTGTTGTTCAATTTTAAACCAAATTGAAGTGTGAGGATGTTTGGGTTCAATTTTAAGCCAAGTTTGAAAGACTCATAGCATTGTAAGTTTTAAAGCCAACTTTGAAATACTCATAGCATTGTAAGTTTTAAAGCCAACTTTGAAATACTCATAGAATTGTAAGTTTTAAAACCAAAATTAAAATTTATTTACTCTAAAGAATGATATAAATAAAAAGTTAAGTTATCTTTCCATGAGTGTTTAAAAACACTATTAAAAGAAAAAATTCAATGATGCCATTACAAAAATTTCATGCTCCACTTCAAATATGCACAATAGTTAGCCTTACACAAATAAACCATAAGTCAGTAAGTGATCAGAGAGTAGATCAAATTGAGAATTTAAAGTAGACATGAAGATTCAACTCTTTGTTTTACTTGACAATTGCATCGCTATTTTGACAAATGCGCCACTCTAGTTGAAGATAATTATGTCATTGTACGACAACTATGTCATTCTAGTTCATATTGTAGAATAGGGTAACATTAAGGTAAAAGGCATGAATCAATAAAACTCAAACCCTAGAGTCCCTAAACCAACAATGAAGCACAAATGAACATAAAAACATAAAATATGAAGCAACATTACCAATATCTCTATGCCATGGTTGATTCACCTCCATTTTCCTTCTCCATCTTAATTTATATGCTTGATTACCCTTATATTTTGAGTATGAAAAAATAAGCCTAATGATAATGATAGCAAAATATTGAAGATTGTACTTGTCTCCTTCAGTGCTTGAATTCTCTTACTAGGGATAAAATGACAATGATAGGTCTCTTTTATAGAAAACCAAATTTAAATGAAGGGCTAGGATTAAAATCCAATATGACATAAAAATAAATGGCCAAGATTCCTTGAGAAGCAATGAAATAGGGTTGAGGTAAAATTAGGGCAAAGATAGGGCTTGGTTAAGGATGGATAGTGGAGATTAAATTATAAAATAATTCAATCAAAGGTGGAAATTAATTGAGATGTAAAGAGATAAGAATGACATGAATAAAGAGGTTGGCACCAAAAAAGAGGTTGTTGGAGTAAATTAAATAATTAGAAAATTATTTAATTTAGGAGGGAAAGTGAACAATTAAATAATTTAAAACAATTATTTAATAGTAGAGGAAGAGGGAAAAGTTGACTTTTAAATTAAATAATAATTTTATTCAAAAGTAGAGGAAAATGACAAATTAGTAAATAATTAAATAAATAAAATTTATTTAATTATAGAAGAAGAGGATAATGAATAATTAAATAAATGAAATAATTATTTAATTACATTAGAAAATGATAACAATTAAATAAATAAAATTTGTTTAATTAATCATAGAAGAAATAAAAGGAAATAAATGAATGAATAAATTAATTATAATTATTTAGTTAATAGAAGAATGTGATTTTAGATGATAATCAAATAATTAATACTATTCAATTATGTAAGGAAGAAAGGGGATTTATGAGGAAAAATAGTGTTCGTAGGCTTAGGATATTTTTTAGTGTCTACATTTTGCCCCTCTTTGATACAATGTAGTTTATCATGTTGTGTCAAAGAAATTTAGTTCAAAAATATACCCCAATGTGTCATGGTGAAGGTGGAATAGACCTATGTCCCATCAATTTTTTTTACAAATTTTGAAAGACTTTCAAAAAAATTGAAAAATTATTTTGATAAGTAAATTTGATAGTGGATGAATACAAGGATGACGAAGAGAAATGTTAGCAAGAGGAAAATGTTAGTGTGGAAAGAAGTTGAATGGAGAGGGATTGATATTTTTCTTGATAGATACTAGGCTTTGCATTTAATCATCATTGGGCATTAAAATATGATAAATGGACAATAGACACCATGGTATAACATAGACCAAGGTGTGGAAATTTATCCACTTGCAAAAATAGATAGTTAACATACAAGGAATGCCATGACTCATACTAGGAGTGAAGTTGGCCCAATATTTTTTCAAAATAATCCACAAAAAAAAAATCAAAAGAAAAAAATGTCATGAGACATCATCACTCCTCTAAATCCTTTGTCAGACACCCTCGAGGTGGCTAGTAACATGAAAAAAAGAAAATAAATAAAAAATAAGACAAATTGGAACAACAATGCCAACAACCATTTAGATTGTTTTCCAGTGTTTGTTTATAGGATTGATTGAGAGTCAACTGACTAATTGATTGTCAGGTTGATTGATTGACAATACCTGGTTTCAAGAGAGGAAACATGTCGTATAAGATGTCAAGTTTGGTTTCGATCATGTAACCACTTGTATAAGGAAAATGATAGGCTTTGATGAATGATGATGTCTGGTTTCAGGAAGGGTACATCTTGTATAATACAAATGATAGGAACAAGTCTAGTTTCAAGAAATAAGAAAATTCATATAAGATGTCAAGTCTAGTTTCGATAGTGCCACCTCTTAGATAAGACCATTGATTGAAAATTTTGATGTTCGATATTTTGAATCATTTGGTTTGAAGACTTGTTGGTGTAGACATCCAAATTTGGACACTTAATTTATCCAAATTTATCACTTTTTATCTAAACATCCTATTATTTGTATTAATTAAGTAATATTACTATTATTTAATTAATATCCTTAATTTTGTCAAATCCCTAAGGTATTTAATTAATAATTAAATACTTTACCCTCCTTAATCCTTTTTTCATCAAATGAATTAAATAAATATTACATTTATTTAATTTCTCACATGTCATTTTCATCTAATCCTAATCCATATTCTAATCTCTTCATTAAGGATGTGCACATGCCTAATCCTTGATTAGGATGTGTCACATCCTCCAACTTTTGCAAGTTGGCTTCTAATCCTCGTTAACCCCTAATTACCTTCTAATTACTAATTAGTTAAAACTAATTAGTACCTTGGTCAACTCTCCCCATCCCCCAAGGAATTTTTAATTCCTTTTTTATTCATCCAAGGCTCCTCTCTTCCCAATGTGAATTTTTAATTCACTTTTATTCCTTCTAGCATCCCTTTTTTCCATGCATCTTCTAGAACCTTTGATTTGACACATCAAGTCACATGTGACAAACTCCCACTTTTTTGGAGACCCTTTCTTATCTACTAGATTCTCCCAAGCATGTGAATTTTTAATTCACATTTATTCTCCAAGGAATCTTCTCATCTCCCAATGCACTTCTAAGGTACATGTCCTTCCTCCACATCATGTACCTCCCTTCCACATCACTTACACATTATCCTACCTTTATCCACTTCACATTCCACATGTTAAAATGTGAGGGCTTGTGAGTCCTCAACTCACCTTAGCCTTCATCTTGACCTTGTTGGATAGATCTCAACCATTGAGTTCTCTAGAGAATTCAAATTTCTCTATAAATACCCCATCCTCTAAGGCATTTGAAAAGACTTAGCCATTTTGCAACTAAATGCTGCCATTTTATGCACTCATCTAGTCTTCAATTTCACCCATTTTCATTTGCATCCAAGCATATAGTTAAGCTTTGCATTTATCCATATCAAGAGCCATCAAGGAACATACAAAGCACATCAAATCAAGGGTCAACCAAGGAGTTTCAGTTGCAAGAGGGAAGGTATAATCATTTAACATCATTTAACACTTTTCTCTTTGTATTATCAAATTCCTTAGGCTAATCTTGAGGTGTTTCATTATGTTTTCCATTTGAACTTTAATTGCTTAGAAAAGGTTAGACATTTTGGATATCACATTTCTGGCACGCCCGGTGGGGCCCACAAATGGGTTCCTATATTTCACGTTTGTTGTTATTAAGTTTTTTGTAGGAATACGTCACAGTGAGGCAATTACACCCCTGATTTTCTGTAGTGAGGCGATTACACCCCTAATTTTTTGATTTTCCACAGTGAGGCAATTACACCCCTGATTTTTCTGCAGTGAGGCGACTACGCCCCCCTTGAGCTAAAAAAATAAAAAAAATAAAAAATAAAAAAAATTCTGGTTAACATTTTTTTTGCAGTGAGGCGACTACGCCCCCCTGGGCTTAAAAAAAAAATTTTTTGGCTAACACTTTTTGTAGTGAGGAGATTACCTGATTTTCTTAGCGGGTGACTACACCGGCTTAAATTTTTTTTTTGGCTAACACTTTTCTCTGCTGAGTTGACTACGCCCCTTGGGCTTAATTTTTTTTTTTTTTTTGGCTAACACTTTTTATGCAATGAGACAATTACGCCCCTGATTTTCTGCAGTAAGGTGACTATGCCCATCTAGGCTTAAAATATATATATATTTTTCTAGCTAACACTTTTTCTGCAGTGAGGCAACTACACCTCCCTGGGTTGAAAATCTTTTTGTGCTAACACTTTTTCTACAGTGAGGCGATTACCCCCTTGGGTTGAAAATCTTTTCGTGCTAACACTTTTTCTGCAGTGGGAAGATTATGCCCCTGATTTTCCGCAGTGAGGCGATTACGCCCCTGATTTTCTGCAGTGAGGTGAATTTGCCCTCCTAAACACCTGAAATCACCTCATTTGAATCTGTTTAGTCTCTGAACCATCATTTAATCATTCCCAAACTTTTTCTCATCATCCCAAGCCTCCGTTTTGTCATTTTAAACCTCCAAAAACCTCCATTTGATCATTCCAAAGCTCCATTTGATCATTCCAAAGCTCCATTTTATCCATTCTAAGCATCCATCTCCTCATTCTGAGAGTCATTCATCTATTCTGAGCACCCGTTTTTCCATCATCAACACTTTTCTGAAAATCATCATTTCATCACCAAAATCACATAAGTGCCACTTAGAACATCATTAAAGTCCATATCTAGCATTAAATCATCCATCCCAATCATCTAGACTTCATTTTGAGAATTTTGATTTTTGTGTCGAAACTTCCGGAGGCCATAACTTTTGACTTGGGTGTCTGTTTGAGCTGAAATTTTATGGGTGGTTGCGTTATGAGATGGCATGTGGATCCCCGATTGACTAGAAGTACCTTGGACCCCGTTTTGCCATATTTTTGGGGCCTCAAACTTTCATCTTAACCTTCAAAATCATAATTTAGTGTTTTTTTTCCAGCATTTTAAAAAATCCTTTTTGTCAATAACTTGAAATGCATACATGTCTCAAATTGGGGATTTTAGTTGGAAATTCATCCTATCTTTGTTTTGGATATTTTTTTTGGGAAAAAATTGGACTCTCAAAAGTACGCCCGTGAGGTTTCCTAAAATGGAAAAATTTGACAATTTTTAAAAATTGCCAAATCTGGAAAAATCTGATTGTCAACACTTTACATTCTTTAAACCCTAGAAATTGGTAAAGAATCAATCACATCACATCCTCCAATAATTCTAAGTTTCAACCCAATCCTAATATGAGCTTTAATCTAATCCCAATCTAAGCTTAACCAAAATCCTAATATGAGGTTTAGTCATTTCAACCTGAATAGTTGTTCTCCCTTTTCAATCACTCGTTTCCCTGTTCTGAACAAACATTAATCCATTTCACACCTCCTTTCATCATTTCAAACTATCATCCTATCGTTCTGATCATCTGTTTACTCGTTCTGATTAAACATTCATATGTTTCACACCTCCTTTCATCATTTGAACTCTCGTTCTATCGTTCTGATCATCCGTTTACTCATTCTGAGTAAACATTCATCTATTTCACACCTCCTTTCATCATTTCGAACTCTTGTTCTATCATTCCAATCATTTGTTTACTCATTCTGAGTAAATTCTCTTCCATTCCATACCTTCATCTATCATCTCAAACCCTTATTTAGCCATTCTGATCATCCATTTCTCCAATCAAATCATCATTTTCCCCATCCAAATCCTCTGAACTTTGTTTCAGGTTATTATCCAAATTGACCTAAGTGTCTGATCTGATCGTCATCATCAACATCCGCTTAGGATTGTCATCCGTCCTAAGTTAATCATCATTGTTGGCCCAATCAATTCACCTTCAATCTCAAGGTGGATTCGGTGCTGCAATCGTCCATTTATCCTTTAATCTGATCAATCAACATCCTAAGTCACCTAGGATAATTTCTGAATGAGGTTTAGAATCCCTCTCATCATCTTATCCTATCCATCAGTCAATTTTATCAATCATCGATCGATCCAATCCAATCTGATCACATCCCTATCCAGTCACCTTCAACCCAATCGATCTACTTCCATCTCGAAGCAGATTCGGTGTCGTAATCATCCAATCATCCTAATATGAGCTTTAATCCAATCCTGATATGAGCTTAACCTAAATCTTGATTTGAGCTTTGGTCCGTTCCCATCCAAATTCTTTTATCCATCCTCTTTATTCTTTCACCATCATGAATCCTTGTCCTCCATCAATAGTGGTCAAGGGAAACCCTAATTATGTTGACAACGATAACGAAGGTCTTGTTGATCAAGAAGAATGTGACATAGATTCCCTTGACACTATCATTGCTAGTAAGCTTTCTCCACCCGCTTTCCAAAATCCAATCACCCCTTTGAGTTATCCCATTATTTCTTCATCCACGCCTAATCATGTTGCTTATGCTACCTTTGACAAGGGATATCCATCATATCATTCATCTACATCATCCCCTTACCCAACACCTGCATCCTCTTATCCTAGTCTGCCATCACAATACCCCTATCCTAATCCCTCATCGACATCCTCCTATCTGAATCCTTCATCCACATATACCCACTACCCTAATCTTCCACACCAATCTGGTCACCCTAATCTTGCATTCACACCTTCCTATCCTAATCCAACATCCACACCAACTTATCCTAATCCGACATTCACTCCAACCTATCCTAATCTAACATCCACATTTCCCTATCTCAATCTGCCATCTCAATCTTCCCATCCTAATTCACCATCCCAATACCCTCACCACAATCCACCACCCATATCCTCGTGTCCTAATTCACCATTCCAATATCCCTATCTTAACCCTTCATCTAATCTTAATCCCCCATTTGTTCCCAGTCCTATTTCGACATCTAATCCTAGTCCACCAATCCCTAGTCCTAATCCCCCACTAATCCATGATCCTTCATCCACTCCTACCTCACCATCCAAACCTAGATTATGCAAGTTCCTCACTCAAGAAGTTCTCGAAGGACTTATAGCAAAGAAGACATCTCCCACTCCACACCTTGAAGTTATGGAATCATGTCATCCTAACCCATCATCTACGGTCATTAGTGACAAGACTCTTCTCCACCCAACACCTATCATTGATGATACCACCCCTAGCACCACTCAAACTGTTGAAACCATCACATCCTCTGAATCCTTTGAGCCCCCATCTCCTACCATCACATCCTCTAAATCCATTGAACTCCCATCTCCTACCATCACATCCTCTGAATCCACTAAGCCCCCATCTCCTACCATCACATCCTCTGAATCCGTTGAACCCCCATCCCCTACCATCACATCCTCGGAATCCACCGAGCCCCCATCTCCTACCATCACATCTACCAAATCCATTGAACACCCAACTGTTACCCCGAGAGCTGTCGAACCCATCGACGACACCCTAATCCAATCAACTTCTTCCACTCCTAGTGTCACTAAAATCCATTCCCATGAATGTTTTGAATCCTCCATCCCTCCATCTTCCCCACTTGAAGAGCCCCACCAAGACTCCATTATCATGCCTCCTGCACATGATGAGTCATGCCAAGAGCCTAATCCAAAGCATTCCAACATATCCCCTTCTTTAGATCAAGATCCTACCATCCCATCTAGTCCACCTCAAGATCATAGTCCCACATCCATTCCATCCCATGATCCCCTTGTCATTCAAGCTTCCACCGCTCCATCTCCATCTCCATCTCCATCGCATGAACCCACTACCACAAATACAGATCCTATTATATCCCCTAATCCCTCTCCTGATACTACCCATCCAAATGCTGCTATCCCATCATCTCCCTCTCATGATCCCCCATCATCAAAAACTGCTATCCCTACACCGCTTGCATATCCCCTTGGTACTCTCACATTCTTCCAAGGTGGCCTCCTTGCAGAAGAAAAATACAGCGTATTTACCACCCATCATCCTCCACCTAATAATGAACTCGCGTCATGTTTTTAGAATAACACAAATCCTATCATGGATCGCATGCTCAAGAAAATGAACTATCAAGGAAAAGGTCTAGGCCTTCATGAGCAAGGTATCTTAGAGCCCATCCAAGTCAAAGAACAAATCTGCATGCAGGGTCTTGGACCTATTTCCCAAGACTCACAATCTAAATATGTTGGTACATCCTCTAGACATCCTCAACGAGCCTCTTCCAAAATAAATATAGGCTCTTTCCATCGCTCCACCAAATCATATGTTGCCATCCCTCCTCCTCTATTGTATCGCCTCAAAACAATTGTCCATATTCCTCCTTCATCTGATCCATCCATTTTGGGTCCTTACATCCCTCCATCCTCCATCTCCCATCCTTCATCTCCTCCATCCATCTTGGGTCCTTATGTCCCTCCACCCACTCTGTCTATTTTGGGCCCCTATACCCTAAAATCACCTCCTCCATCTCATCCTATCCATCCTCTCATCCATTCATCACCTATCCATCTCATCCATCATAAACATCCCTCTCACATACCCCATATTCAGGATCAACAAAGGTACACACCTAAACATCCTCCATCTACACATAATCCCCATACTCCTACCTCCATCACTCCACATCATCCATCTCCTCACACCCATCCCATTGCTACTAAACACACTTTGGCTGTTAAAGAAAACATGCATAAATCCAAACATCCACATGAATCTAAGGCTCCCCATGTCCCCTCCAAAAGAAATGGTGAAGAGAAGAAAAATCTAAATCTAAATCTAAATCAAATCTATAGGCCACAAAGGCCCACCAAAGAAAAGATCAAAACCATGTGGATCCCAAAGAAAAAATATACAATGCAATCAAATGAAAAATCTATAAGAACATTCAAAGTTTCCAATCCAAAAGCTAGTCATACACCCCTTTCATCTCCTAAGTCTGTTTTGGGTCCTTATGTTCCAAAGTTCACCACCCCATCTCCTCCATTATCCACACATTCTCCATCCATTAATCCTCTTATCTTTTCACATCCACCACCACATGTGCCAATGTTGGTCTTGAACACATATCCCCATCACATATCCACCCCATCATTCCATCCATACCCTTTGCGGCATCCCATCCATTATCCCATGTATCTCCCCTCTCAAATCCCTCTTATTCATCCTCTTGCATAATCCATTTATTCTAATAAGGTTGTACTAACATCCAATAGTCGCTTCAAACATGGGATCTTAATACCTCGTATGGAACTTGATGCTTGAGTCCTTCATCCATATCCTTAACACATGTCTTCTAAATATGCTTATCCACCTCCTTATCCTTATCCATCTCCTTTTGCATGATATCCAAAATTTCAAAAATCCAAAAAAGTCAAAAATACACAAAATCCACAAAATTCAAAAAAATCAAAAAAATCAAAAAAAAAAAAAAAATAGAAAAAAAAAAATAGTAAAGAGAAATAATTCGTCCAATGGTGAAAACTTGGCAAACAAGCGCCTTGGAAAAATACCATGATGAAAACCTGGCAAACAGGCGTCATGCGTAAATCCCCATCTGCACTTGGGGGCAGCTTCCTGATATGCATTCCCTGCATCCGCTATGATTTCCAACTATGCACCCATAATCCCCTCCATCCCACCTATCTTCGGCATCCTACCATCATATCCCATTTATCTCCCATCCCTCCATCCTTCTTGTGATCTTGATCAAAATAGGGGCACCTATCTATACATGCTTTGGCCACCTCTTCGTATACATTCCCTTCATCCATGCTCTGTTTTATTCCTTGGTCACCCATCCTATCCTCCTCTAGTTATTTCTTTTTCCCATCCACTCGTCTTCCATCCCTCATGCCTTATCATACGTGACATATCTAAAGTGAGGGCATTTATCTTCCTTTGTAACATAGTCCTTGGAGACATCATCTATCATAACATCCATTCATCTCCCTATCCATCTATCATATCATTCCTTCCATCTCCCTATCCTTATATTCCTATCCATCTATCCTAGCATCCCTTTCACCTCCTAATCCTTATCTTCCTATCCATCCAAACAATCCCTTCCATCCCCCCATCCCTATCTCTTTATCCATTCTTTCATCTTTATCTTCATCCCATTTTGTAAGCCCTTGTCATTGGTCTCTAGCTATAGGCTATTCTCCATGCAACCCAATGCCATTTATCTAATCATCATCACTCCTACTTCTCTTTCACATCTTTCCAATCCACTAACACTTTTCATCAATCATCTATCTATCATATCATCCTCCCAAGCCATTTTAATGATTTGGATAACTATCCCATCCCTGAGCTTTATGTGATCGTCATCATCCTATCCAATCCACTAGGTCTATCCTATCACATCATATTAGTCCCATCTTTATATCCACTCATCCTATCATCATCCTCCACTCATCCTATCATCATCCTTTATCCATCATTTATCTTTGGTCTTTCACCGAACTATGTTGTCCCTGCGCTTTCACGTAGGCAAGGTTAGCCACTTGATCCGCCCCTGGGGATTTTTTATCATCTATCATCGATCTTTCTTCTTTTTCCATCCTATCATCCATCAAAGTCTCCATCATGGTCTGTCGTCGGCCTCTTGTCGAACTATGTTGCCCTTGCACTTTCATGTAGGCAAGGTCGGTCACTTGATCCCCTGCGGGGCTCCTCTATCGTCTAGCATCAGTCTTTCTGCTATGTCCATCCACTCCTTATCATCCACCATTAGTCTTCATCATCCTCTTTCTACTTTTATCCATGGTCAGTCGTCCACCTTTCACCGAACTATGAGGGCTATGCACTTTCACGTAGGCAAGGATAATCTTTGATCGGCCCTTGAGCCCCTAGGTCTTTAGGGTGTGTCAGTCTCATGTCTTGTGTCGTGTCATCAAGCTATGCCCTTATCTAGCTGGTTCTTAACAAACAAGATCCACTCATATCATCAGATCCAATCGGTTTTGAATACCCTGCGTCATATCGATCTTTTAGTCTAGTAACCATCATCTTTGGTCTCAACAAGATGCATCCTTCCTAATAGACCTCATCAATCCCATCCATCCCCTTGATCCTATGGCAAAGGACATTTGAAATTTATTGTGATATTTTGATATTTTTGGATTTTGTTTATCATTTGAGCTCCCTATCATCACTTGTCAAGGCTGCCATGATCCATCATATTATGGTGTGTTTTGATTGGTCAACATAGGGGCATATCTTGATCTTTTTTATGTCTATTTTTGTCTTCTTGGTTGTCCCACGTAGTTCCTACCAAGATCCCTGAGGTCTTGTGTTACACTGGGGCATCCTTTTGTGCTTGTGGTTATCTCAATACCTGGCCCGGCCAAGGTCTTTGTGACTTTAGGGTGTTGGGATAGCCTTCTTGTTTTTTGTGTTTATTTCATGCATTAAACACTATTATGCCTTGGTTCCACATACCCTAGCACTTGGTGTCTTATGCTATAGCAAAAATCAGTGCTCCGAAGATGGAAAATGGCATTAGAATTTCATTTCATTTTCCATTCTATCATCTTGCATGTATCCCCCCATCCATTCATCCTTCATCCTTATCTCACATCTCTATCCAATCCCCATCCATTCCATTTAGCCTGAATCATCTAATCATATCCTTGATCTTGTTCTTAGTCTTGTTACAAGCCTGGATCCAATCATCCTCATCCCATTTTATTCTTCCATATCCCTTTGGTGTTGTTTGGGATGTATCCTTCCCTCATCAACAACACTTTCATCATCATCATTGGGAGGTACTCTTCCCTATCCTCTAGTGGTGTTTTGGGATGTATCCTTCCCTCATCAATACCACTCATTGGGATGTATCATTCCCTATCCTCATTGACAACATTCCATCCATCCTCAACCCATTTTGGCTTGTACCTTGACTGGGGCAACATCATCTTCATTTCTGCATCCATTTGTGCTTTCCAACCTCCTGTCGCCTTTTCATCCTTTCATATCCATCCCTTTGCATCCTCTTCCTCATCTCCCATTTCATCATCTCATTCCTTTCAAGAGCACACCCATGTTCTCTTGAACCCACATGTCCTCTCGAGGGGGCATCCTTATCCCTAATCTTCATCTTCACCTCCATCATATTTCTTCCTAGTCATCCGTTTGATGACTAGGGCATCCTTCTCAATCTAACCATCTCCTTCTAGGTTCTATATTTTAATATTCTTTGAAATGATGCTACTTCGTAACACCATCTCAAAGAGGGGAAAAATGTAGACATCCAAATTTGGACAATTAATTTATCTAAATTTGTCACTTTTCATCTAAACACCTATTATTTGCATTAATTAAGTAATATTACTATTATTTAATTAATATCCTTAATTCTATCAAATCCTCTTTTCATCAAATGAATTAAATAAATATTACATTTATTTAATTCCTCACATGTCATTTTCATCTAATCCTAATCCATATCCTAATCTCTTCATTAAGGATGTGCACATGCCTAATCCTTGATTAGGATGTGTCACATCCTCCAACTTTTGCAAGTTGGCTTCTAATCCTCATTAACCCCTAATTACCTTCTAATTACTAATTAGTTAAAACTAATTAGTACCTTGGTCAACTCTCCCCATCCCCCAAGGAATTTTTAATTCCTTTTTATTCATCCAAGGCTCCTCTCTTCCCAATGTGAATTTTTAATTCACTTTTATTCCTTCTAGAATCCCTTTTTCCCATGCATCTTCCAGAACCTTTTACTTGTCACATCAGGTCACATGTGACAAACTCCCACCTATTTGGAGACCCTCTCTTATCCATTAGATTCTCTCAAGCATGTGAATTTTTAATTCACATTTATTCCTCCAAGGAATCTTCTCATCTCCTAATGTACTTCCAAGGTACATGTCCTTCTTCCACATCATGTACCTCCCTTCTACATCACTTACACATCATCCTACCTTTATCCACTTCACATTCCACATGTCAAAATGTGAGGGCTTGTGAGTCCTCAACTCACCTTAGCCTTCATCTTGACCTTGTTGGATAGATCTCAACCATTGAATTCTCTAGAGAATTCAAATTTCTCTATAAATACCCCATCCTCTAAGGCATTTGAAAAGACTTAGCCATTTTGCATCTAAATGCTGCCATTTTATGCACTCATCTAGTCTTCAATTTCACCCATTTTCATTTTCATCCAAGCATATAGTTAAGCTTTGCATTTATCCATATCAAGAGCCATCAAGGAGCATACAAAGCACATCAAATCAAGGGTCAACCAAGGAGTTTCAGCTGCAAGAAGGAAGGTATAATCATTTAGCATCATTTAACACTTTTCTCTTTGTATTATCAAATTCCTTAGGCTAATCTTGAGGTGTTTCATTATGTTTTCCATTTGCACTTTAATTTCTTAGAAAATGTTAGACATTTTGGATATCACAGTTGGATAATGTCTGGTTGATTCATCATTTTTTCAAGGATCAGATGATTGTTTATGTCTAATCAAAGTGTCTGATTTATTGTGGATGATGGAAAACTTGAGAAACCCTAAGGGACCAACCTAGGGCCTCATGGGATCATCAAAGATGCCCTTTCCTACGTAGCAATGACAGAGACAATGTAGCTCAACAAAATTTGACCTTGTTTTATTTATTATGGACTGAGTCATGATTGATCTTATTCAAAAAACCCTAAAGGAAAAACATAGTGCCTCGAGGGCTCATTAAAGATGGCCTTTCCTATGTTATACATGTAGAGGCAACACAGTTCAATTGAATTTGACTGACATGACTGACTCTGACTCTATTTTTGGGAGTTTTGAAAGTTATTTGGATGTTTTTGGGATTTTAACATATTTTATTTTTTCGGTGTTTTGATAGGTTTTTCTTTTTTTGGCATTTTGAGGTTTTTTGATTTTTTTTGATTTTTGATTTTTTTGATTTTTGATATAATGACCTCCAATACCAAGTGTAGGATCCATTGAAGACATGAGTTAAGTACTTGCCCCTAGTCGGGTATATGACCAATTTATTAGGGGTGAAACTAGATAAGCCTTATTGTAGATGGATATGGAAGGAAAAAGACGTGAAATTTCAACCATTCCAAGCTATGGGAAGGAGAAAAAAGCATTATTATGGACGATGTGAGAAAGCATGAAGATAAATTTATTATGAGTGAGGGTGGAAAACCAAATAGAATGATGCTAGATGAAAAAGAAAATATTGACTACACATGGCACCTGTTTTCTAGGTTTTCACTATGGTACTTGTCCAAAGTGCCACCGAAATGGTTTTCACTATTAAATGAATTATTTTTCTTTACTATTTTTTTTATCTTTTTGATTTTTTTGGTGTCACCAAGATGCCTGTTTTCCAAGTTTTCATCAGGGTGATATATTTATTTTATATTTTTAGGTTTTGACATGGCCCTCAAAAGTTAGGTGTAGAATTTGCACAAGTGCAAGATATTGATAGGCTCAGATAAGGGTTCCCCTTCAAGATTTGAAAGATAATATGGGGTGATCCCACAATACTTGTTTACAATTTTTGGCCAAACTGGACATTGAACTAATTTTTTCTAACTCATTCTTCACTTTCGGGCACCTATAGCAGTTAAACCATGAGGAATTTCAAGATGGTGCAAACTACTGATTTGTGAAATTTTTTCCATAGATTCTAAATATATTTTTTTTCAAATTTTTTGGAATCAAATTGCACTTATTTTTCCGTCTCCTTCAAAAACTATTTTTTTCACTAAACACCATTTTTAAGGAGTGACAGTCACTGTATAACACAAATTTTTTTCCATGAAGGATAAAATTCTAATTATTTTGAATTTAGTTTTGTAACTATGATATCTAGTGCTTCCAATTGGTTTCATAGTGTTTTATTGAATATTTTTTCATTAATCAAGTTTCAAAGTCAAACCAATTACAATTCAAAAATAGGCAGATTGTCTAACACAACTTTTTTTGTATATATCGAAATTTTAATTTTTTTGTTGGATCAAGGACTTCACTATCTAGTGCACTCATATTTTTCAATTTATTTTTTGATAATCTTCTATTTTTCCATATGTGTAGGACAAAGAGCTTGATTTTTGGTGAAAAACCTACATTCACAAGAAATAAAAGATAAATATAATAATAAAATTAAATTTATTTAAAATTATACTTTTTGGGAAGCTTATAATAAGGACTACATACTTAAAAAAATATATTTTAAATGAATTTATTTGATCCCCCAAAAGGTAAATCAAAAGTGGTTTTTTATCAACATTTTGATAGGTGTAAAGGAGACTCTGTTATAGGTATGGTTTAAAACTAGCGGGGTTCTATCCAAGGGTGTTTGATCTAAGGTAGTTTGATGAAAACCTCTTCAATTGGAATGCTTTAATTTGAAACTTTTAAGGATTAAATCATTATATTTTCTAAAAATATGTGATTTCAGCAAAAATTAGAATCTCCCAGAAATTGTAAACCAACTTTGTGGGATCACCCTATGATCTAGATTTGCATACTGCTATGATGATGTATGGACCAAACCAATTAGGTTCAAATTTTCTAGGCTTCTCTCTTTCTACTCAATTCTTAGGATTTTCCATTAAAACCAAGTCACCAATGTCAAAGTTTCAAACCAAAAATTCATATTGTAACCATGACAAAGATGATTTTGATAAGCTTGTAGATGGAATAATGCATTCTATTCTCGCTTATCTAATAATTCCAACTCATCCAATTTGGATACACAATATTCTTCATCATCAATAAGCCCTTGCATGGATACCCTCAGGAAAGGTAACTCAACCTTGATAGGTAAGGTGCCCTCAAAACCAAAGACTAATGAATATGGTGTGGCTCCTATGGGAGTGTGAATACTAGTGCGGTAGGCCCATAAGACATGATTGAGTTGGAGGTGCTAGTCATGACCAATTTCATTGACAGTCTTTTTGAGGATTTTGATGATGGTTTTGTTAGATGCCTTGGCTTGGATGTTACCTTACAAATAGTATGGGGTGGTGAAGTGATGCTAGATATGGAACTTTTCACATAATTGACAAACATCTTGGTTCTTAAAGGCACAACCATTATCAGTGATGATGGGCTACAAGACACCATACCAAAAAATGATGTAATTAAAGATAAATTTAGATATTTGTTTGCCAATAATGTACGTCGTGGGAATCACTTCAATCCATTTGGTAAAATACTTAGTCCTTGTGATGAAATTATGGGCATTAGATGAGGTGGGATTGATTTTACTTGAGGTCAAGTCCCCATTAGGTGAAGGAACATGATAATGTGATTGGATGAAGCTCTTAAGTTGGTGCATGTATAAGGTCTCTATGCATATGATACTGTTGATACTTCTTCATAAAATGGTATGCATCACGTTCCATCATTGATCAATAATATCTAGCACACATGATCTTCTTAGCTAGATTAGGACCACTAAAGTGGGCTCCACATATACCTTTGTGTACCTCTCGTAAGGTTGTTTGTGCTTCATTAGTATCGATACATCTCAAGAGGGTGTTGTCTAGGCTTTGGTGGTAAAGAGTGTCACTGATGATGGCATATCTAGAGGTTTTGTGGATGAAGGTATTAAGTTGATTGGAAGATAGATAGGGGGAATAACTTGGTCATGTAGGTAGTCATAAACATATTTGTACCAATGGGAGTTAGGACCAACAAGTTCGCACACCATCTCAAACTTAGGAATATCGAAGGTAGGGATTAGTAGCTATTCTAGCAAGAACTCGTATTGTGGCACATTATCTGGAATGCCCAAGTGAGAACCAATTATTTTCATAGAATTGAATTCCTTGTTTTGAATTTGTGGGACTTTCCAAAAGATGTCGTCATCGAAGTATTGCTTGAAAATTTCAACCATCCATTTGTAAGGAGTGACCTTCTCATCCTTTGTGTCATAATCATTGTTAACTTGTTGGATAACCAATTATGAGTCATTGTATACCTGAAGGCTTTTGATCATCCATTTTATAGCCATGCAAAGTCCTATAAGTAGAGCCTCATATTCTGCTATGTTGTTGGTGCAAGAGAAAGCAATTCTGAATGAATTAGGTATGGTATTTCCTTGGGGTGTAACAAACAATATGCCTGCTCCTAAACCATGACTTGTGTGAGATCTGTCAAAATATAACTTCCTTGTGGCTGAAGTTTCTAGTGTGAATATAGACTCGTTGGGAAATTCTGAAACCAATGGATGATCTACTTTTGTGGGTGCATCTACAAGTTGGTAGGGTATAACTTTTCCTTTTATTGCTTTCCATTCAATATATTGAATGTCGTATTCACTTAATAGCATTACCCATTTAGCTAAATGACTTGTCAAAGCTACTTTGTTGAGAATATATTTTAAGGGATCTATTTTGGTGACAAGCTTCATTTGATGGTTCAATATGTAATGCCTTAGTCTTTGAGTGGAAAAAAACACCACAAGGCAGATGCGTTTGATGAGACTGTAGTGGAGCTTGTATCCCACAAGTATATGACTGATATAAAAAAAATCTCTTTCTCTTCCTTCATTGTCATTTTATGCAAGTAATTCCCATAGCACTAATGTGGTTCTTGATATGTAAAGTATGAGATGTCTTCCATCAAAAGGAGGAATTAGGATTAGTGGTGTTAATAAATAATCTTTTATCTATTGAAAGGCCTCTTGACATCAGTTTGTCCACATAAATGGTACTCCTTTCCTTAATAAATGTTCGAATGGTTGACACTTATCTTCTAGTTGCACGACGAACCTTTAGATGGATTGAAGTCTTCCTTATAGTGTTCATAACTAACTTATGTTTGTATTTGGTGGCATGTATATTATAGATTTTATGTTGGCATGATTGGATTCAATGCCTCTTCTGGAAACAATATACCCTAGGAGTTTTCTTAATGTTACTCCAAACACTCATTTCTTTGAATTTAACCATACTTTTTTTTCTTCTAGTCTCTTGAAAATCTTGTCTAAGACTCATATATGATCACCTCTTATTATGATTTGACTAATAATTCATCCACACAATATTTCATGAGGGTGTACATGATGTCATGCATGATCGTGGTCATGGGACATTAATATGTAGCCCCAACATTTTCAATCCAAAATGCATGACATTCCAACAATGTGTTCCCCAAGGGCACATGAAAGATGCCTTGTCCTGGTCTTGAGGAGTTATCTTAATTTGATTATATCTTGAGAAACCATCCATGAGGGATAACATCTCATATCCTACTACTAAGTCCACAATGATGTCAATATTTAGTACCTTGCTATTAATTTAAATCTTAGAAATCTATACATATGCGGATTCCTCCCGTTGGCTCTCTCACTGGTACTAAATTAGAAATCCACTTTGCGTAGTCAATAGGTCGAATGAAGCCAACATCAAGTAACTTCTTCAACTTAACCTTTACTAGTAGGGCAATTTGAGGATGCATTTTTTTGAGTTTTTTATTGACTAGTTTATTGAGAAACAATGGAAAGTGATGTAAAGCCAACTCAAGATCTAGACTAGGCATGCCGACATAAGATGAAGCGAATTTGATTTGTCTCTCTATGAAGAAGGCACAAAAGTATAGTTCTATTTCTATCAATGATGCTACAAAGTGGATAATCTTAGGATTTTCTTCTGTACCCATGTTGACTTCCATGGACTTTTATACTAGCATGGGTAATTTCTCTTGGTTTATGGGAAGTCCAACCCTCCATCCTTGGGTGCCTTAGAGAGTTTTTCAACCTTGGATGCATCCTTTCTTTTTAATTTTTCTCAATCTAGAGGCACCTTTTAGTTTTCACCTAGAGACCTTTCTTTTTTTTATTTTACCATTTTCACTTTTGTGAGTGGAAGGTTGGATAGACTCCCTAGAGTAGGCCATGTTATCAAGATCTTTGATAAATCCAACTTTATGATCTCCACAAGGAATTCCTTCACATAATCCCATAAACTCAAAAATTGCTTCATCGTTTTCTAATACGTCTAAGGTGGGTGGTTCTTACTAGTCCAAGTCTATCAATTGTAGGTATACTAGAGGCATGCCATCATCAATATTGTCAAGGTTCAATGAATGGGTAGATAGACTGAAAATGTAAGTTTTATCAGGATCCCAAAAGGAAGGAATCAATCCACACTTTTCCTTTGGTCGAGGGGTCAAATAGGTCAAGTTCCTTGAATTTCTTAGCTAGGTCATAGTAACTAGATATGCAAGAGTCCCAATCCCACTTGTTGGAGTTAGTCTCAATATGACAGTCCTCAAATGTCTCAATATCCTTCAGAGAACTCAATTCCTCACTCAGAAGTACCTTAGTACCAAGATCCTTCACTTTTAATGGTTTGAAACCTAGCCCTGAGGTTTTTGGTTGCTTGGATGGTAGCGAAGGATCTATCATCCCATTTTTGTGCAAACCAAGTCTGTTGTGTCCATCATAACCTTTGTGCTTCATGATTTAAGCCTTTTCCATACTATTTGGTTGGGAGTTGCTTGGATTTGACATATTTTTATTCCTTGTATAACCATGTGGTGACATATTCTTTATTGATAGCTTCCTTATTCAATCTCCCCACTTTGTGAAGGTTGTGGTGGGTGATGTTCAAATAGTGACCTTGGGCTCCTTTTTGACAACTGATGGTTTACCATAAGATTTTGGAGATGCAGGTAATTGAATGACATAATAGGATGTCTTCATATGATACTCTCCACACCCCTTATCTTAGAATTGGATCTTGGGATCAAAAGATCGAGTTTTGGAAGTGGATGCTTTGGCTAAGGTGGAAGGATCAATGTAATGGGATGAAGTGGATGATGAAGCTTCCCGATTGATTGGAAATTGATATTTGGGTGTCCCTCTTAGGTTGCTACAATACTAATAATGATTAGGATCACCAACTATTATGATCTTAGTGCCATTGTAGGGAAACTTTAAGCATTGATGGTAGGTGGATGGAATGGCCTTCATAGTATGAATCCATGGTCGACCAAGGAGGAGATTACAAGGGAGATCTAGGTCCAACACTTAGAATGTGGTATCTAATAAGGCAGACCCAACTCTGATAGGTAGTGATATGACACCCTTGGAAGAGCGCTCTTCATCATCATAAGAATTAATGATAATACTCTTTGTTGTATCCATACAAAATTCAAAGAAACCTAATGCCATAACTATTTTTAAAGTACAAATGTTCAATCTAGCTCCACCATCTACCAGGACAAGTTTGATTTTATGTTTGTTAACATAGAATTCTAGGTGCAAAGGGTCAGTAGGCACAAAAGTGTCTTGCATTGCTTTTTCTAGAATAATTTGTGCTCGAGAGATATACAAAGTATCTCAAGGATAGATATCTAAGTAGGTATCTTCCCCAAGTGGTCTAAGAGGTTATATTGGGATTTTTTCTATTGTTTAGGGTGAGAAACTTGTAGGGTCACCTTGGTTCATCATGTGGTCATTGCACATTCTAAAAAATTGTTGATGGTAATGGTATTGATATGGTTGTTCGAGGCTTGAATATTATTTATATTATAGTCATAGGTAACATGGGTGAAGTTAGCTTGACATTTTTGGTATTTGCACCTAAACTGAAGGATTTCCCTATCCCATGGTCATGCAAAGGACTCTTAAAATTTGTATGGTCACTATTGGAGGTTGGTTGTTGGTTATCTACATTTATGACACCATTTTCAAGTAGGTCCTGGATTATATTTTAAAGTTGTCTACATGATACCTTTGGCATAATGATAGTCAAAAAAGGCATTGTCATCCCACCATGATGGTTTAAATTTCCCTAAATAATAATGTTTCACCTCAAAAATTTGGGTGACCTTAGACTGCAATGGTTTTTAAGACAGATTCAATTGGTTCCTCTAAGGGAGTGTATTTGTGTCTTTTTGGAAAGTTTCTTTGAGGTGCACATCCTTGGTTATTCTAGATTGCATTTTCTATTTTCTTAGGGATGTGTGCTGGGTTATTTGATGTATTAGGTCCTTTAAGTGTGATTGTGGGACCAAATTTTTGCATTACCTTTGCCTCTACAACTCCATCATTCGTGACATTCTTATTGTGAGACTGATACTTGTTTTTATCATTTGGGGGACTTTGGGTATTTTGATTTTTATTAAAAATTTTAAGTTCCCCTTTTGCAATGAGTTCCTTTTCAAGGGTAGTTCCTTTTTCTACAAGGTCAAAAAATGTAGTGGACCATTGGACTTGCAATTGATATTTTAGTTATGTGACCAAGTTTTCAATGAACATGACAATCCTTTGTTTCTCAGGTTTCTCACAAGGACATCAACTAGCTGAACTCCATCATTGGAAGAATTCTATGAATGAATCACCTTCCTCTTGTTTTGTATGACACAATGTAGCTATGGTAATGTTATTTTCGATGTTATAAGAAAAGTGTGTCACACATTTATCAGATAGTTCATCCCATGTCCTTATGCTTGTTGGTAAGTGGGAAAACCATTCAAGTTCTTGTCTTGCGAGGCTCCTCGGGAATAATCTATTGAGATATGTATGTTCAAATGAGATGTCTATGAAATCCATGTGAAATTACCTCACATGTTCAATGGGGTTCCCCTTTCATCTATACTTGGTAAATTTTGGAATAACATAGTTGCAAGGAAATGGAGGAATGTATATGCTCTTGTCAAAGGGGTATGACCATAACTCTTGTGTTGAGTAAGTTTTCTTTGTCGATATTTGTATGTTGTCCACTTGTTTTTGTAGTGTAACATTTTAGTTTTTTAAGACATCAACTTGAGTCAAGGGTGTGTCCATGGTGTTTGCCACTACATTATGATATGTTCCCATGTTTGAGGTTTGCAATCCAATATTTTGGGTGGATGAATTGGTGTTGATGTTGAATGCATGTGGTGGATTTTGGTTTTGAATGTTATGGGTGAAAGTTAGAATTTGATTTTGGATATGGGGGTGAAAGTTGGATTATGGTTAATGTGTGGAGGATCTATATTGAATTGTGTTTGTAATGGGCTTGAACTTGTATGTGGATTTTGGTTTCCATATTGTTGGAAAGGCCCTTGTGTATTGCTTTGTAGGGGAATGCCTGTGGTAGGACCTTGTGATGATGTGTTGGTGTTCAAGTTGGTATTTTTTGTAGTGTTTGTTTGTGGCTTAGGTCCACTGATGTAAACCTTTCCTATTTTATTTCTTGACTTATTTTTACCCATTGTAAAAGGGTTAAATGATGAAGCACACAACATTAGATGATGAACCAAATAGATTAAATGTATTGCTAGGGGGTTGTGTCATAACTTGTGAACTTTGTGTTCCAAATGGAGGTGTCACATTAAATATTGTGGTATTTTGTGTTGTCCCTCCTAATTTCATGGTAGCATGTATTTGTAGGATAGTTTCATTAGGAGTAGATGCATTGTGTCCTTGGTTTTGTGTAGTATCATTGATAGGTATTGTGAAAAGTGTGTTAACATCAAAACCATGAGGAAGTTTAGCCCCACTTTGTAATAATTTTGCTAGGAATTGTTGTGGGTCTTGTGCTACCTATAAGGAAGCTAAGGTAGTGGAACAAATTCCTACACTAATCTTGAGAGGAGAATAATGATTTTTTTTTATATATCTTTAACAATTACAAAGACTTAAATAGAAATAGACATAAATATCGTGCATACCAAAAAACAGTGATTTACATGGGGAAAACCATTTCGGGAGAAAAACACCACACTCCAAAATCTGCCCAATATATTATTAAGAAATCACAAAGATTATAATATACTTGCAAAGCATGCTTCTCATAGGATTATCACCACTAAAAGATCCAGAGGCAACACGACTGCTATCAGACTCTCAAAATATATCACAATACACAACCATAATACAATTCCCTCATTAAATAAGGTTGCATTCTAGGGCAAGTCAAGCTTAATAAAATATCAACCGTTAGATATGAGACATAATGATGAATGGTCCAGATTTATAATAATAAAATATAAATAAAAATTTCCTTTTGGGTGCACTATCCTTGAGCCCCTGCAAGGGCATGTTTCCCCTAGAACCCAACTAGGGGGTGATTCCCCTAGACCCTTCATGGGGGGGATCCCACCCATGCCCCCCATCCTCATTGGCTAAACATTACCTTATGTAATTGCAAGGTTGAGACACATGTTATCAACACTACCATCTCATCTACAAACCATGCCACACTAGGGTCTTGAGCGACTGCCTCAATATCTTCTTCAATTAGAGGTCTGTGGATGTCTTTTATTATGAATCTTTCAAAATGATCTAAAAATGATGATCATGTCTTAGGCACGTATCGTTGGAGGAAGACCAAAACTTCATGTTGCTAGTAGGATTGAAAAAGTCATCTTCATTGGTGTGATCCTATTCTTTTATATTCCTTTGTAATATTGTTTGGACCATATAAGACTTGAAAATATGATGAATGGATATGAAGTATAAGGGATGATAATTCAATGATAAGACTAAGACTAAGGTATGAAACTATGCTATGTTTTTGGGGTTTTCAATGGATAAGAAATGTCAAATGATAATGTACCTATGGCCAAGATTAAGGTACAAAGTGACAATGGATGAAATTGAGATGTGATAATGTCACTATGATCCAAAATATATGGTAGGACTAAGACTAAAGTATACAAATGTGGTGTTATGATGAAGAGTGTGATATGAATATTGATATAAAGATGAAGAATAAGCACTTTTGTGGACCTAAGAAGAGTTTAATAACTAAAATAAGATAGTCCAACGTAGCAAATATAATTATCAAGACCTTAAGAAGGACAAAGACTGAAGTGATGATGATTGACAAGGTGGACCTCAAACTAGACTTATTAGTTTAAAGGACCAACTTAAATGAAAAAGGTTGATTGATGAAGGACAAGGTCAAGGAAATCTAAATTTGTGACAATGTTATAATCAAAAGTTTGATAAGTCTCCTAATCTAAAGTCTACCAAAGTGTATGCAACTAATGAGTGACCTAGGGTTTGACCTAAGGTGTATGGAACTAATGCAATCGAAACCTAAATTTATGGAGTGAAATGAATGATATGAAATGAGCAAGTCTATAGTCTGATGAGATGATTATAGTTAGGAACTGATCCAAAATAAGATCACACCAGGATTTCCCAAAAAAGTTGTCAACTAGCAAATGCGGTGCATGTTCTGTCAAATGCGTTTCACTCTCTTGCAAATGCAGTGCATAATTTTTAGCAAATGCAGTGGGCTATTTTTTCACTTGTGGTTTATAGTGATAGATGTGGTGAACAATTTGTTTAGCCTTATTTTGAATTTTTTAGATTGGTTTTTCATCTTGAGTTTTTTATGAAATGTGATTCCAAACACAACAAACAATCTAAAAAAAAGTCTTGGTTGTTGTGTGACCAAATTTTGTGAGTTTAATGTGTATGTTCAAGGTTTATTCACCCTAATTTCCATGAGTCTAATCATAACTCAAAGGAACTTCACACACATAAAACACTTCCTATCCCTAAGGTCAATGGGAAAAAATCTTAGGCCCACAACTTGGAATCTCCTTTGATGCAAGTGGAGGGACACCTTTAGGGGGTGTATGTACTATTTTCTTTGTGAGAGAGGATAGATAGGGGCTTCCAATACTGGAAGGATGTTCCAATCACCCTCTCCCCAAAAAACTTCAAGTAAACAAGTAGCTTATGCTAAGCCAGGGATTTCTATCTCATCTCAAGGGAGCCATGTAGCAAGTAACTTCAAGGTGAGATGTTGCACCTTTGCACTAAGAATGAAACCAATAAATAACTCAATCAATAAGGGTGGGCCCCTAACTAATTGTCTTCTAGTCATTGTTCAGGGACATACTACCTCTTGAGCATCCAACAAGCCACTTAAGGATTTAACTAACCTTACTAGGGTACTATAAGAAAATACCTCATGTAAATGTGGGTAGCTTTCCCTTTCATACTGACACTATATGGTGAGGCTAATGACATTTTGGACTTGACTTTCATCTTATCCTTTTATATAGTGGCCCAAGGGAAAAATAACTTTGGTTCACCAATGAGTTCTTTGTACAGATGTGTCTCAAGGGAAATCCCTTCTAAAGGGTTATGAAAAATTGAGATAAATACAATGCTTTTAATCTCCAAGGTCATATAAAAATGCGAGGATAGAGCATACACATGTATTTTCTCACACTAGCAAGTGTTAATTAACTTTTAGAAAACCAAATGTGTGGTGTGACAATGAAAGCGTTAAGAAGTGTTTTTGATTCCAAAAATTATATAACATGCTAGGGAAGAGCATACATACCTCAAAACACAAAAAATATCACAAGAAAAAGAAAACAATGGTTCTTTTTTAATCCCAAATTGAGAATTTGATAATGCAAAGACACTTGGTTCTTTTTAAGTCAAAAATCCAAATGTTCCTACTTAGAAATTAAAAAAAATAAATCCTTGCAAGAACATGGATTAGTAGTCTCAATAGAAATGTATTGTCCCCACAAATGCCACAAGTTGGGCCAACCAAATATCAGTAACACAAAAACCTCTATTCTACTAAATAGAAAAAGCATAAAATGAAAAACCCCTAATTAAGACCCTAATAAAGAGTAACAGGAAAATGCGGCTCAGAATATCACATATGTGGCTCACTTTTCTGGAAAAGATGTAGCTAACTAGAAAGTGACTGTGGCTCATGGTTGAAACAGATGCGGGGAACCCCTAAATAGATGTGGCTCAAAACCTGAAATCAATAAAAATACTCAAATATGGCTAGAAAAGTATAGAAAATATTGAAATGGAAATAATGCAATTATTCTGTCGAGATGTGAAAATAAAAACTAGAAAGCTAAGAAATGATAGAAAACCATGAAAATAGACTAATAAGATGATTTTCCCTATATTCAAACAAATATGATTCTCAGGACGATGAATGCAGTGTTCTGTCTTCACGAATGTGTCATAGTAGTTGTCAAATGTATTGTACCATACTAGAAATACATCGTACTATCTCTTAGATGCATCATTTAGCCTTAAAAGGTTACGTTGTAGACCTAAAACTCAAAATTTCTCAAATATTCTTTCAAATTTGGTTAGTTCACATCAGGTTCACAATATAGATTAGGGTAAAATTAAGGTAAAAGGCATGAATCGATAAAACTCAATCCCTAGAGTCCCTAAACCAACAATGAAGCACAAATGAACATAGAAACATAAAATATGGAGCAATATTACCAATATCTCTATGCCATGGTTGATTCACCTCCATTGCCCTTCTCCATCTTGCTTTATATGCTTGATTGCCCTCAGATTTTGAGTATACAACAATAAGCCTAGTAATAATGATAGAAAAATATTGAAGATTGTACTTGTCTCCTTCAGTGCTTGAATCCTCTTATTAGGGATAAAATGAAAACGATAGGTCTCATTTATAAAAATCCAAATTTGAATGAAGGGCTAGGATTAAAAGCCAATATGACATAAAAATGAATGACCAAGATTGCTTGAGAAAAAATGAAATAGGGTTAGGGTAAAATTAGGGCAAAGATAGGACTTGGTTAAGGATGGACGGTAGAGATTAAATTATTAAATAATTTAATCAAGGTTGGAAATTAATTGAGATGTAAAGAGATAACAATGACACAGATAAAGAGGTTGGCACAAAAAAAGGTTGTTGGAGTAAATTAAATAATTATAAATTATTTAATTTAGGGGTGAAAGTGAATTATTAAATAATTTAAAACAATTATTTAATTGTAGAGGAAGAGGAAAAAGTTGAATTTTAAATTAAATAATAATTTAATTCAAAAGTAGAGGAAAATGACAAATTAGTAAATAATTAAATAAATAAAATTTATTTAATTATAGAAGAAGAGGATAATGAATATTTAAATAATTGAAATAATTATTTAATTATCGTAGAAAATGATAACAATTAAATAAATATATATTTTTATTTAATTATAGAGGAAAGGGGACATTATGATGTAATTAATTAAATAAATTTTATTTAATTAATAAAAGAAGAAATAAAAGGAAAGAAATGAATTAATTAAATGATTAGAATTATTTAATTAATAGAAGAATGTGACTTTAGACAATAACCAAATAATTAACATTATTCAATTATATAAGGAAGAAATGGGGTTAACGAGGAAAACTAGTGTTTGCAAGCTTAGGACATTTTTCTATATCTACATGTACAACTAAGTTGATGTCTGACAAATACATCTCTTTGGTTCAGGATAAATGTGTCGTTGTACAACTGTGTCACTTTGGTTCACTTGAAGCATAAAAATAGAAATTCCAATTGTGTCAAAAAAATAACTGCATCACCCTAGCTAAATGACAAATGCATCGTAATGCAAACAATAGCATCACCATTTTTCAGTTGCATCACAATACACCATTGCATCACTCTAGCCAAATGACAATAGCATGCCAATAGAAACAATAGTGTTGCAATTTGTAATTATGTCACCTTTCCCCATAATAATTACATCATCGGGCTTTGGAATCTACAAAACATGGAAAACTCATGGAAAATTTATCAAATTTCGTTAGTAAAGCCCTCCCTTTGGTGCCAAAATGTGAGCATGATCATAACCTAAGCTAAACATGACTAAAATAAAATAATTAACCAAGATATAACTAGTTAAGTCAAGCTCCCAATGGAATTCTTGAAAACATTAAACTAAGAAGCCATTAAACATGAAATAAACTAGAAATGCATAATGAAAACCTATTCTAATTCCTCAAACCTCATCCCATTGGGGATTGGTGCTGCATTGATGTGGAATGTAAGCCCTTTCCCAATCACTTGGTTGAAACAAACTTTAAAATGGATGCCATTGATGAAGATTGATGAAAATGGATGCAAAGCTTAACTAAAATGGATGCTAAATGATGAAATTCTCATGAAAAATGCTCTAAAATTCACTATAGTGTAGTTACTCTAAATGAATGTGGATCATTTTCTCATAGGAATGAGAAGTATTTGAAGGAAAAATAGTTGAATCAATGGTCAAGATTGATTTGATCAATCAATGGATGAAATTAAATAAGAGGAGTTGGCATGGATCAATAATCCAATCAATGGATGAGATTGCAAATTGATAAGGATTGATCATTTAATCAAGGGCTCAAATTGATTCAAAGAAGCACAAATCCTAAAATTTAGGAGGTTGTTACAAGATATTTCCATTTTGGAGGGAGTGGAAATGGAGGAATATTCCATGGGAATATTTCATTGCAAGTGGGAGGATGAGAGAAATTATTTAATTTAATAACTAAAGAAATATTTAATTGTGCATGATGGATACATTTGAAGATTTTAACTAAAAAATTAACCCATTTAATAAAAAAGGGGAATTAATGAAATTCAACTAAATAATTAAGATTATTTAATCAAATGAGAGGACTTAAGAGATTTAATTAAATAATTCACATTATATAATTAAATAGGATGAAAATTAGCATGAAAGGGGATCAATTAACCTAATAAAATTGATTAACAATTAATGGAAGAAAATGGTGAATTTAATTAAACAATTTAGACAATTTAATTAAATAGTTGAAAGGGGTGATTCAAGACGAAAATGATGTTAGTAATAAAATTCATATGTGCAATATTGATCAAGAGGATTTTAAATGTCTACAATAAGATCTTGAACGTAGCTCTTAAGATTTTGACACTTGGTGGAATGACCTTTAATCTTATGGAAATCACAATACTCATTTTCCCTATACCAATTTGGGTTCGGTTTTGACTCATCAAAAGGTTTAGTTATTGGATAAATGACTATATTAGTGTGAACCAACCTCCTAAATATTGCCTCTAATGGCTCTCCTAAGGGAGTGAATGTTCATTTGGCATCTCCTTGAACCAATTGATTGGAATGAATGGGAGGATGAGGTGCCCCTTGAGGCACATATATGACATTAGTCATTGGTTGTTGGGGAGTAGTTTGTTGTCATTGAGAGGCATTGGCTACCTGGACATGTTTGGTATCAATGATACCATCATTAATTGTGTTCTTGTTCTTATTCCAATAAGAATATTTATCACCAGATTTCTTATCTTTATATTCTTTAATGATCTTGATAAATCCTTTAGTAATAAGAGCCTTCTCAATAATGACTCCCTTTTCTATGACCTTAGCAAAGGTGGATGCACAATGAATGCACAAGTTATAAGACAACTTAGGATCTAGGTTTTCAATGAAGATTCTAACCAACTCCTTTTCAAGAAGGCCACACTTAAGATGATTGGATTGGGCTTGCCACCTTTGCAAGTAGCTAGCAAATGTCTCACTATTATTTTTTTTCATGTGATCCATGGTGTCTATATCCTTCTCCAAGTTGTAAGAGAAGTGTGTCGCAAACCTTTCTAATAAATAAAAAAATGTATCTAGATTGAACTACAAGGGAGATGTAGGAACCATTCTAAAGCTTGTCCTCCTAAGATGTAAGGAAAAAATGAAGAAGGTAGTTATTTTTATACAAGAGCTCTTGGAAATGCATATAAAATTCTTGCAAATGGTCTCATTGTTCTCCATTTTCATTATACTTGTCAAATTTTGGAATCTCAAAATGTTTCAAAAAAGGAATAGTGCAAATTGATGGGTCAAATGGGTATGGAAAAATCTCCTCAAACTTGAAGGATTTTTTAGAGGAGGATGTGCCAAATTGTAAATCCTTCAAGGATACCTTCATTTCTTTCCATTTTTTGTTAACAGGTGCAGATGAGGAAGGACCTATAGGATTGGATTGATCATAAGGAGCATATTGATAATGTGGTGGTGGTGGTGGGAGTGATTGATCGAAAGATGGATTAACTTATGATGATTGAAGGTATGATTGTGCTTGTTGATATTTGTTGGTGTAAGTTTGTTGTTGGTTTGGAGGTGGTTCATAGTAGGATGATGATGTAAGTTGTGGTGGTGGCTATGGAATACTGCCATATGATGGTGGATCTTGGTAAGAGGATGGGTTTGGTTGATAGTTGTATGTTTGATGTAGTTGAGGGACATATGGGGGTGGCTATGGATTGGATTTTTGTTGGTATGTGTTTGATGTGGGCTGCTATGGGTTAATGTAAGATGTGTATTATTGGGATTATTGCTAGTAATATTGATAATTAGGATCAGGTGTGATGTATTGTTGATGTGAAGTGTTGGGTGGTGAAGGTGGCTAATAATTGATGCAGGAGCATCCAGTGGTGTAAGGGCAATCTTGAATCACCCAAAAATACTTAAATTTCAAGTTTCTCAGGTTTTAGATGTTTTTACATTTTTGGATACCCTTTTCGTCATAATGAAATTCCCAATTTATGGTTTTTACTTTCTATTCTGGGGTTGAAAGATATTGCAGTTTTAGTTTCCCAGATTTGCACCTTAAAATCTCTGAGTTGGATTTGAGGCACTTAGATTTCCCAGAACGACCCCAAAACTTTCCAAAATTGGTGTAGCATATTTTGAGCGCGTTATTGACTTCGAGACCTTTCCAACAGTTCAAATGGTCACGAATTGGAGTCCCAGATCAAAAGTTATGGCCCCGGGAAGTTGGCGCACTTTCTACAAGATACCACTGCAAATGTTCTTTTGAAATTTGAACTTCAAGTTGTAATTTTTTGGCGCCAAACTGCCTAAACTCAAATTTGAGTGTTGTTTTGGCTCCAAACTAATGAGGAGCTCTATTTATGGGTGGGTTTCTAATTTTTGGGTAGTTTTTTTGGGGACAAGCACGCATATTGCTAAAGGGTTATTCTGTAGCTTTTTGTAACTTGCATGTGTTGTAGAACTTGGGGATTTGAGGTCCTCTGCATGTAAGAAGCTCCATTTTCTGAATAATAAAATTATTCTCTTGTCTGTGAGTTATTTTCTAAGTCTCGGGTTGCGCCCTCATCAAGTGGTATCAGAGCGAGGTTTTCTTGAGCGTGTGGACAGATCGCCGATCGTGAGGCAGTTCGTACTAGGACTATGGTTGTGGGTCAAGGTCAAGAAAGATGCCTCCAAGAGTGATGCCTGGTAGGCATGGTGGTGCCAAAGGTGGTCGAGGCAGTAGAAATGCTGGTGGAAGAGATGCACTAGTAGCCCTCCAGAGATAGATTGATGCATTACAAGAGCAATTGAGAAGAGGGTTAAACCCGAGCGAGGAAAGTGAGGATGAAGGAGAGGAAGAAGGTTTAGATGTAGAAGAGGAAGAAGAAGCAATTGATCAAGACCAAATGTGCTTAATAAGGGCCATTTCGAAGATCGAGAAAAGACCCAGAGCAGAAGTCCCCAGTTATTCCAGAAGTCTGAACCTGGAAGAGTTGATCAACTGGATCAATGAGCTAGAAGAATATTTTGAGTATGAGGAAATAGAGGACCCAGATCGGGTTAAGTTTGCAAAATTGAAGCTGAAGGGACATGCCAATATTTGGTGGAAAGATGTCTAGTTGGAAAGAAATCGAAGAGGAAAATTCAAGATCACCAGATGGGATCGCATGGTAGAGAAACTGAAGAAGTAGTTCATACCAATGGACTACGAGTTAGATCTGTTAAAGAAATTGCAAGGGTTGAAGCAAGGAAGAAGATCCGTGAAAGAATATACTGAAGATTTTCACAAGATAATCATTAGAACGGGTCACACAGAGGCCAATAAGGAGAAGGTAGCCCAATATTTTAATGGGTTACGACCGAGCATTCAGGAGGAGTTAAGCCTAGTCAGAATGACCACCATTGAGGATGTGTATCAGTTTGCTCTGAAGGTGGAAGAGAAGCTAAACAAAAGAATTGATGGCAAGCAAAAAGAATGAGGAGGTCAAAGCGGAAGGGTCAATGGAATACCTTTAGGAAGCTGAAATGATGATTAAAAGAAAAGTGAAGATGTGGGTACCAGCCAAAGCCAAAGGAATGACAACTTCTACCACCCTCGTGATCAAAATAGTGGCGATCAAAGAGGTAGAGGATGAGGGAGATATGGACAAGGATCTGGAAGAGGTGGTTTCAAAGGAACGTGTTTCCAGTGTGGTGAAGAAGGGCATCGAGCCTATGAATGTCCACAACACCAAAGAAGGGTAGAAAAAAGGCCAGAAGGTCGTGGAAGGGTTGCACATGCAGATGAGGAGGCCCAATCTAAACATTCGGATGATGTTGAAAGGGGAGAAGCCCTAGTGATTAGGAGAGCCTTGGTGACTGAGGAAAAGGAATCAGAACAGAGGAAGAATCTATTTTGCACAAGGTGCAAGTGTGAAGGAAAATGTTGTAATGTCATTATTGACAGTGGGAGCACCAATAATCTGGTGTCAGAGGAGATGGTCACAAAGTTGAAGCTGAAGAGGGAAAGGCACCTACATCCGTATCGGGTTGCTTGGTTGTAGAAAGACCACAAATTTTTGGTCAATGAGTAGTGCCTAGTAAAGTTCAAGATCGGGAGCTACCATGACAAGGTACTTTGTGATATCATCCCCATGGATGCATGTCACATGTTGTTGGGGAGGCTGTGGCAGTTCGATAGGCGAGCTATACATGATGGCCATGCGAACACTTATTCTTTGAAAAAGGATGGGGTTCGTCACAAATTGAAAGCCCTAAAGGAGACCGAAGAAAGGGTATGTAGTAGTGCTAGAATTTGTTATGTAGATGGAAGAAAATGTTTAGAAGGTATGAAGCATGAGCATGTGTGTTATGCATTGATTCCTAGAGTGAGTAAGGAGGATAGTGAGAAGGTTCCAGAAGAAGTTTCTGGGATGTTGGATGAGTTTTAGGATATTGTTTCTGATAATGTACCTGAGGGTTTACCACCAATAAGGAAGATCAATCATTAGATTGAATTGATTCCTGGAGCCAGTTTGCCAAATAAGGCAGCTCATAGAATGACTCCAACAGAAAATGAGGAGTTGAATAGATAAATTCAAGAGTTGTTGAGAAAGGGTTTGATACGGGAGAGTCCACGTGCAGTACCTGCAGTACTAGCACCAAAGAAGGATGGGGAGTGGAGGATGTGTATAGATTCTTGAGCCATAAACAAGATAACAATCAAGTACATATTTCCCCTACTAAGGATGGATGACCTGATGGACTGTTTGAGTGGAGTTCAGTACTTCACAAAGATTGATCTGAAGAGTGGATATCACCAGATCCGGATTCGAGAGGGAGATGAATGGAAGATTTCCTTCAAGACCAAAGAGGGCCTGTACGAGTAGTTAGTCATGCCTTTTGGGCTAACCAATGCATCGAGTACATTCATGCGGATCATGAACGAGGTACTAAAAGAATTTCTGGGAAGTTTTGTTATTGTGTATTTAGATGATATTTTTATTTTCAGTATGACGTTGGATGAGCATCTGATGCATATTCAGAGAGCCTTTGAGAAGTTAAGAGAAGAGAAACTGTTGATTAATCTGAAGAAGTGTAGTTTTGTGAAGAGGGAGTTAGTGTACTTAGGGTTTGTTGTC